>JAMPIV010005299.1:0-158782 GCA_024509875.1 Oreohelix idahoensis | reverse complement strand
TTGTATGACATATTTTATTATTATTATCCTAATTGTGTCAGTTGTAGTAGTACTCATGAGGTAAAACTGGTTTTTGTTTTTCAAGCTATGTTGTTTATTTGTCATCATGACTGCAAGTGTGTTTGTTAGATCTTGGAAATAGTATGGTGAATCTTCATACCGTTCCTATCAATTGAAACAATGTAAATTGACCCTCATTTACTATAATGTCAATTTTGAGGTCGACACAATATGTTCGACTCCTCTGCCCACAGATCTTAACTTTCTTGATGGCGCAGGAGGACCCACAGTCCCTGAAACAAGAAGATTGTACCTCCTGCTTCATAACTAATTTATAATCTATTTCCAGACTGAACACAATACATAACAAACACTGAGTTCAGAGCGGTAGGACAACTGTCAGCTTCATCTGAAACAATTTACACCAGTATACTCCTCCCTAATGGTTACTACGCCTCTGCAATTCCAGCATTAGTTCTTTCTAGTCAATAAGATAGGTGTCAGTGTACTGTTTGGCAATTCCATGCAGTTTTACTTTTCTCCGACACCTTCTGTTCAGGTTGGAGCACTATATAGGCCTTGCCTCATGTTCGCTACTGAACCACACACATATACAGACATAAATTATCAATTTACATTCAATTTTCATTAAAAAGATATTGAATATATCAAGCTTACCACAATTCATGGAATAATACACAGTTACGTTGACTGGCAATGAATATAGCACAATTTCGATCTGCCGATGTCCCAGGCTTTTATTTAGAAAAATATGCACTGGCGCTCAACGCTCTGGTTCTTTAGTAAGTTTATTTGAATATGTGGTGCTGAACTAACGCTTCTAATTGCCTATATTGGCGGGTCTAACCAATCGAGCCATGTTTACACAAGCGTTTGAAAAAAGTACCCTTCCTTCCGTCTCCCCTAACAACAAAAGATAGTATTTATAGTCCGACTAATCGTGTTTAGCCTTACATTTACTTTCCGCCAATCAAATAGGAGGTAACATGTTGGCATATTTCCCGTACAATGGTGGTGTCAAAATCTGCCACTGAGCGATTCTGATTTTGGGGTTGTCTGACACCCTCACTATTTCTTTTGGCTATAATTTGTTAATTCCTAGACTATTTGCGTAACGTTTAACATATTCTTTGTCAGCAAGTCCTAAGGAACCCAACTATATAAATTTTATGGGGCTAAGGGGCTGCATTCAAAATATGCATTTTCTTCTACCTCCTGTTCACTTCGAATACGATGTGGTGTCTGGGTACTGTAATGTTTTCAAACGTAAACCAGTATAATGTCATGTTTCCTAATAAGCGTTTTTCAGGATTTTAAAACCTAACTCTCGTATGGGTAGTGTTTTTTATCACTGTCCATTTGAAAAAAAGTTAGTGCTTGTGGCCTTACACGCGTGATGTCATTAATTGTATAGCGAGACGCGTGTTAGTGTTGCATGTGTTCCGGCTTTCAGCCCTCCCTTTCTTTCTATCCTAAGTCCATCTGTCTTTTCGTTTATGGTAACGTAGTGTATAAAATGACATGAATGGAATATTAAATATAGGTCAGCTTGCGTATCTCAAGGTTTTTCTTAGAAAGGCAGTACACGTTTTATTGTGTTGTGGAAACGCGTGTATGCTGCAGTAGGCTTTTACTATCAACGTGAAACGTTACAATTTGCAGACGAAGTAGAAAACAAGGGGATCTCGAGTACCGTCATTGTGACAGCACTGTTCTTTACCATTCTTCTTTCCTTTTATTGAAGTTATTTGTTAGGCTTTACATTTACTTTTTAATTTATATATGTGGATTAGAATTTCACACGACAGATGGCATCGGGGTCTCTTCTGAGGACATGACCAACCCAGCTCCAGCGTCTGCCAGCTATGATGGTGTGCATGTCCTCTTGCTTGCTACGAGTAAGCAGATCTTGGTTGGTGATGGTATTCGGCCAAAAGATGCGGTGAATTTTTCTTAGGCATGTTGTGTGAAAAGAGGACAATTTTGACATTTCCTTCTGTGTGACTCTCCAGCATTCCGCACCATAGAGAAGCACAGAAAGCACGCAACTCTGGTATAATCTTAATTTTGTGCTTGTGCTGTATTGGGAGGACTTCAAGATGTTTGTAGAATAACACTTTGCTGAATAATCGTGTTGTTGTGTATTGGCCACTGTTGAATGTCTGATGCGGATGTTATGTTTAGGGTCATGCACTGATCATCACTGAAGAAAGTCTTCTTCAGTTACCTCTGCATCATCGAATGAACTTGTCATGTTGACATTGAGTGGGAGTGTCAAGTAACGCGAATGGTGTAGTAGTTCGGTGTAACAGACCACTTGATAATACCTCTCACACACTCTCATGTAATGCAATGACGACTTGAACTGCCGCTGACATTTCAATAGTTTAATGAAGGCACGCAAACTGGACAGCACGGATACAGTCATGGGTACATGTTGACATAAATTCATTGGTTATTTGAATCGTGGATGATACATTCATGTAGTAGTGAAATATCATTCAACCTAAGGTAGCATTCACTGTTCTGGTAACTAATCGCCGTATCCTCTACTGACTGAACGCGTCAATGTGGATCGGTAAACATACAAAAGTCATTGGCCCAACCTTCATTTCATGGCTAAGTTCTTAAGCTGAGATATGTCCAATGTTTGTATAATAATCACAAACCACGATAGTGGGTTTTCACCTCATAACAAGATCTCGATACCTCTGCCCGATAGTAGGATACATAATCTGTTCTCTTGACAGTGATCAAAAATATGATGACAGGAATATAACATGGCCGCCTTCCCGAGTCGTCGCTCACTCACTCGCAGGTGGGTAGATATAAGCCAAAGTTAATTTAGAATGTGCATATAAATAATTTCATAAAGTTTTTTCCATACAGCGCTACAGTAATCACGTTACTTCATGTAGACATAACTGCTGTAGGAAAGCCTGTCATCTTCGTCGATACAAAACACGACCCTAGCGATACGAAGCACAATGTTCCATCTAGGTCTAACCGACTCGAGATCATCAAAAATAGGGTCTGGCATACCTGGAGTCCGAATCACACATATGAGGAGGATCTCTGACAAATAGACTCTTGCAGAGACATAAACTTCTCCTGGAAAAAACATCTACGAATCACTGTTAAACCTTAAACAGTGCCAGCCCTGGAAAACACACTCAGCCATTCTTGGGCGACATTATCGGAACTCTTCACAACCCAGTAGGACTACGAAAACCTGCACTAGATTCCGGCAGAAAGAATATAGTCCGACCTGAACATACAAAGGTATACAATATACGACTGAATCTTCTTTCACTAGACAAGTAGTACACATGAATTCAGGCCATAAACATAACAAGCAAAATTAATCTATTTTCTGGCCCGAACAAATAAGAACGGACATGAATTCAATATCCATGCGCCGAATCAATATCAAGAACGATCACTCATATAATCAAAAGTGTAAATCAATCATGAATTATCTAGCTTTACCAGAGGAAGCATTTTCATACACAAATGAATGCAAATATATATTTTTCCATATTAAATAGACATATCGTACATTTGTAATCTGTGCATTCAAAAATATGTATGCAACAGATTACCACACCCCCCGGGAAAAAAAATGGTACTTTTTTTTTTTTTGGAAATACATCCAGGAGCAACATACAATAGGCTCACAACGCACGAATAACAATGCGCAGATGATAAGCAAATTTCAAACAAATGTAACGCCTAATGTAAGGAAAAGTCGTCATATAGCACGACCAATGAGAATCTATCTCAGGATTCAGAGAAAATTTTTCTCTGAGTATAAATATCTCCCGAGAGGTGTCACCAACGCATAACACAATACTGGCAATGCCACAATTTGTTCAATAGTTCATCTTAGGTATCTTAACATTATGATAACCAATTAAGAAAAATATCAAAAACCTGCGGTGAATATACATCAATGCACCGCTAAGTAGTGATACAATCAATATATATAATACATTACGCATGTATACACATTTTAGTATAGAAACAATGTAGTAGAGTTAGATCTGTAAAAAATATCAGGATCTAACAATTAGGAATCATGTGGGCATCTAGATAAGATATCTGCCATCACAACGAGATCTATCACTATCTCTATTAAGACCATTGCTCTTATTTGACCTCAAATTAGCATAGTTGCTATTGTTATCTTCTCTTTGCTCAAAATATCTTCTCAATGGATTTTGTTGTCTCCAAGCAAAACTATTATAAGGTTGGTAACCTCTATCAAAGTTCCTATAGTTACTGGGACCAACAAATTGAGCATCATCAAATTGCTTCCAGTTCTTTGAAAAAGAACCATTACGTGAAAAAGGGAAATTAACACGTGATGAACGCCCTTGGCGCTGTTCATAATTATGATTATCTTTTCTAGCACAATTGTTGTTATTTTTGCCCGTGGCAATGTGCTTAACAGAAGGATCGTACTGCTTGGGCTGAGTACGATGTGTACTAACAGTTTTATTCTCTTTTACCAATCTATCAGAACCTTGAAAAGTTGATGCACGGTTTTTTCTGAGGAATCTTGTCATGATATTTATCAAAGTCCTCACCGTGATCCAAAAGACTGACACTTGATTTATTTTTGTCGGCCTCACGCCAACTCCCATTAGAGGCAGTATCGTTATTTCGTGGGAAAGTATATTTTCCACGAAAACATCTGTTGAAATATTGTTTCATGTCACCACTAGCATGTCGTTGACTCTTTGCACTAACATAGTGACCATCAGATTTGTGTTCAAATCCATTCACCTTATTATTAGACAACATCTTATTGTTCAAAACAATATCTAACAAACCGTCGACCCTCTTACGAAGTTTTGTAACTTCCACTTCTGCCAAAGCTTTCTCTCTAGAAAAAGCTTTCTGAGTTTTCTCATTAGTTCTCACTTCCCAGTTATAATCTAACTTTGTAACACGTAACTGAGATACAAGAGTTTTCTCTCTAGCAATACTATCTTTGAGATCTGTTCTCAATTCTGTCATCTGAGACGTAGTTTCTAGAACCTTAGTCTTTTCTTGAACAAGTTCAAGTTTCAGTGCTTCCATAGCACTATGATGAGTAGTCATCAGTTTATCAATCTTTTCATCATTTTCTTTCTTCGCTCTCAACTTTGTCAACTCCAGTTGCAGTGACTGAATCTCCATATACTTCTTATTCTTAAACACCTTAATCTCCTCCTGAGATATTAAATTCTTTTCTTCTAGTTGGCGGCTTAGAAACACATTCTGACTCAATAGATTAGTGAGTTTATCATTATATATCTTCTTGTGTTTCTCAGCCTCCACTTTTAATTTCTCATAGTCCATTTTTACTTGTTCAATATCACTAATAAGAGACTGTTCTTTACCCAACATCTCTTTTAATGAGGTCACTTCATTCTCTAACTCTTTCTTCTGACTAAGAGAAGAGTCATATACTTTCTTATTATCTTCTGTCAGCATCATCATTTTATCCTTTAATATTGTATTTTCATAATTCACTGCTGATAACTTATCAATAAGAGCTTTCTTGTCACTTTGAAGCTCATTTATCGTTTTCTTTAATACATTCAACTCCAAAGCTAAGAGTCTATCTTCATCTTCTCTCTGCCACTGTTCAGCTTCTTTGTCTAATTTTGCCAACTCAGCTTTCAGTTTCTCAATTTCTAATCTTTGTTTTCTTTTTTCAGCCTCAGCTTCTGTGTCTAGTCTTTTTTCTTCAGCAGCAGCAGCAGCTTCTCTTTCCTCAGCAGCAGCTTCTAATCTTTTTTCTTCTATTTGAAGTTTTCTCTCTTATGCAGCAGCTTTTCTTTCCTCAGCAGCAGCTTCTAATCTTTTTTCTTCTGCCTTCAATACCATAAAGAATTGAGCAGTTGCCCATTCTTCTAACTCTTTACCAGTCTTATCACGGGATTTCCCTTGTGTAATAAAGTAATCTAATGTAGACATCCTGTCTTATTAAATCAGAAACCTGAAAAAGTAAATAAATTACCTTATTTCACTTTCATGGGAGACAAGTCTATACTATAGACTTAGTCTTAGTGAAAACCTTGTATGGTTATTTTGTTTATAATATAACCAATGATAACTTGAGTACCTGTGGAAAACAATATCTGTATATCCCAAACACTGTGGGAGACAAGCCTTACAAAGGTCTTGTATACTTCCTTAATGTAATCAATGATCACTTGAGTACCTGTGGAAAATAATATTTTCTATCCCAATCACTGTGGGAGACAAACCTTACAAAGGTCTTGTACACTTTCTTAGTGTAATCAATGATCATAAGTACTGGTCTGTACTATAATATAAGTGTATTCAACTATACCTCATATATCATATGTCAACTTAAGACATTCACAAAGGACAAACAAGAAAAAAACCATATGAGAACATTTGCAGAAATCAAATTAAATTAAATAGGACAAATCAAAGAGAATGATCACAGAATCTGTGATGATAACCGCAATAAGATAACAAGACAAATAACGCCACAGTGTATAAATATAAATTGTGTATAGAAATCAAAAATAGAAAAGGGTAGACCAACAAATTACAAACAAATCAAAACAAACTAAAGAACAGAGGAATATTACAAAAACAACAATGAGTACAGTCTTCACAGCTAACACTAATAGCAACAGCTGTCGCAGCAAATTTTCAATCAAAAAAATTGCACCTATAGAAACGCACACATCAGACCCTCTATTACGTGGGATACTCTGTTGTGTGACACCGCCCAACCAAAACAACAACCCGCAGAGTACAAACAAATATCACATATAAACATGTAAACATAAATAGCATAAATGCATATAATATTATCAAATAGTATGGCAATGTGATGTGTTGCAGAGAAGGCTTATCTTTTATTCAAAATAATTTTTCACTTTTAATAAGTTATTAAATTATTGAATTAACTTATTACAATGTTCAATTCTTTTGAGCATATGAAGATCCAACGATGAAATATGCACTTTATGTTCAACAACACTGTGATTCTTCTGTACAGGATCAACAATCACTTCTTTCTTCTGTACGATGAGAAATGTCAACAGTACTGCTCCCGACATTTTATACAATTGATGCAACTGTCCTGTATAATACCGTCTGTACAGGAAAAAACTGTCAACAAGCGCTGACCTAGATACAGCATCCGATCGGTAAAACAGGTCAAGCTGACATCGACTGCCCCGTTGTAACTTGTACACCGGTGTTCATGCGTGTCGTATGTGGCGTCAGGGATGGTCTGGTTATCATAACCCCAGGAATCTGGTTCACCACTGTAGAATACGTGTAGGCTCCTGGGGGATGTCTGGACTCGGATGTTATGTTTAGGGTCATGCACTGATCATCACTGAAGAGAGTCTTCTTCAGTTACCTCTGCATCATCGAATGAACCTGTCATGTTGACATTGAGTGGGAGTGTCAAGTAACGCGAATGGTGTAGTAGTTCGGTGTAACAGACCACTTGATAATACCTCTCACACACTCTCATGTAATGCAATGACGACTTGAACTGCCGCTGACATTTCAATAGTTTAATGAAGGCACGCACACTGGACAGCACGGATACAGTCATGGGTACATGTTGACATAAATTCATTGGTTATTTGAATCGTGGATGATACATTCATGTAGTAGTGAAATATCATTCAACCTAAGGTAGCATTCACTGTTCTGGTAACTAATCGCCGTATCCTCTACTGACTGAACGCGTCAATGAGGATCGGTAAACATACAAAAGTCATTGGCCCAACCTTCATTTCATGGCTAAGTTCTTAAGCTGAGATATGTCCAATGTTTGTATAATAATCACAAACCACGATAGTGGGTTTTCACCTCATAACAAGATCTCGATACCACTGCCCGATAGTAGGATACATAATCTGTTCTCTTGACAGTGATCAAAAATATGATGACAGGAATATAACATGGCCGCCTTCCCGAGTCGTCGCTCACTCACTCGCAGGAGGGTAGATATAAGCCAAAGTTAATTTAGAATGTGCATATAAATAATTTCATAAAGTTTTTCCATACAGCGCTACAGTAATCACGTTACTTCATGTAGACATAACTGCTGTAGGAAAGCCTGTCATCTTCGTCGATACAAAACACGACCCTAGCGATATGAAGCACAATGTTCCATCTAGGTCTAACCGACTCGAGATCATCAAAAATAGGGTCTGGCATACCTGGAGTCCGAATCACACATATGAGGAGGATCTCTGACAAATAGACTCTTGCAGAGACATAAACTTCTCCTGGAAAAACATCTACGAATCACTGTTAAACCTTAAACAGTGCCAGCCCTGGAAAACACACTCAGCCATTCTTGGGCGACATTATCGGAACTCTTCACAACCCAGTAGGACTACGAAAACCTGCGCTAGATTCCGGTAGAAAGAATATAGTTCGACCTGAACATACAAAGGTATACAATATACGACTGAATCTTCTTTCACTAGACAAGTAGTACACATGAATTCAGGCCATAAACATAACAAGCAAAATTAATCTATTTTCTGGCCCGAACAAATAAGAACGGACATGAATTCAATATCCATGCGCCGAATCAATATCAAGAACGATCACTCATATAATCAAAAGTGTAAATCAATCATGAATTATCTAGCTTTACCAGAGGAAGCATTTTCATACACAAATGAATGCAAATATATATTTTTCCATATTAAATAGACATATCGTACATTTGTAATCTGTGCATTCAAAAATATGTATGCAACAGATTACCACACCCCCCGGGAAAAAAATGGTACATTTTTTTTTTTGGAAATACATCCAGGAGCAACATACAATAGGCTCACAACGCACGAATAACAATGCGCAGATGATAAGCAAATTTCAAACAAATGTAACGCCTAATGTAAGGAAAAGTCGTCATATAGCACGACCAATGAGAATCTATCTCAGGATTCAGAGAAAATTTTTCTCTGAGTATAAATATCTCCCGAGAGGTGTCACCAACGCATAACACAATACTGGCAATGCCACAATTTGTTCAATAGTTCATCTTAGGTATCTTAACATTATGATAACCAATTAAGAAAAATATCAAAAACCTGCGGTGAATATACATCAATGCACCGCTAAGTAGTGATACAATCAATATATATAATACATTACGCATGTATACACATTTTAGTATAGAAACAATGTAGTAGAGTTAGATCTGTAAAAATATCAGGATCTAACAATTAGGAATCATGTGGGCATCTAGATAAGATATCTGCCATCACAACGAGATCTATCACTATCTCTATTAAGACCATTGCTCTTATTTGACCTCAAATTAGCATAGTTGCTATTGTTATCTTCTCTTTGCTCAAAATATCTTCTCAATGGATTTTGTTGTCTCCAAGCAAAACTATTATAAGGTTGGTAACCTCTATCAAAGTTCCTATAGTTACTGGGACCAACAAATTGAGCATCATCAAATTGCTTCCAGTTCTTTGAAAAAGAACCATTACGTGAAAAAGGGAAATTAACACGTGATGAACGCCCTTGGCGCTGTTCATAATTATGATTATCTTTTCTAGCACAATTGTTGTTATTTTTGCCCGTGGCAATGTGCTTAACAGAAGGATCGTACTGCTTGGGCTGAGTACGATGTGTACTAACAGTTTTATTCTCTTTTACCAATCTATCAGAACCTTGAAAAGTTGATGCACGGTTTTTCTGAGGAATCTTGTCATGATATTTATCAAAGTCCTCACCGTGATCCAAAAGACTGACACTTGATTTATTTTTGTCGGCCTCACGCCAACTCCCATTAGAGGCAGTATCGTTATTTCGTGGGAAAGTATATTTTCCACGAAAACATCTGTTGAAATATTGTTTCATGTCACCACTAGCATGTCGTTGACTCTTTGCACTAACATAGTGACCATCAGATTTGTGTTCAAATCCATTCACCTTATTATTAGACAACATCTTATTGTTCAAAACAATATCTAACAAACCGTCGACCCTCTTACGAAGTTTTGTAACTTCCACTTCTGCCAAAGCTTTCTCTCTAGAAAAAGCTTTCTGAGTTTTCTCATTAGTTCTCACTTCCCAGTTATAATCTAACTTTGTAACACGTAACTGAGATACAAGAGTTTTCTCTCTAGCAATACTATCTTTGAGATCTGTTCTCAATTCTGTCATCTGAGACGTAGTTTCTAGAACCTTAGTCTTTTCTTGAACAAGTTCAAGTTTCAGTGCTTCCATAGCACTATGATGAGTAGTCATCAGTTTATCAATCTTTTCATCATTTTCTTTCTTCGCTCTCAACTGTGTCAACTCCAGTTGCAGTGACTGAATATCCATATCCTTCTTATTCTTAAACACCTTAATCTCCTCCTGAGATATTAAATTCTTTTCTTCTAGTTGGCGGCTTAGAAACACATTCTGACTCAATAGATTAGTGAGTTTATCATTATATATCTTCTTGTGTTTCTCAGCCTCCACTTTTAATTTCTCATAGTCCATTTTTACTTGTTCAGTATCACTAATAAGAGACTGTTCTTTACCCAACGTCTCTTTTAATGAGGTCACTTCATTCTCTAACTCTTTCTTCTGACTAAGAGAAGAGTCATATACTTTCTTATTATCTTCTGTCAACATCATCATTTTATCCTTTAATATTGTATTTTCATAATTCACTGCTGATAACTTATCAATAAGAGCTTTCTTGTCACTTTGAAGCTCATTTATCGTTTTCTTTAATACATTCAACTCCAAAGCTAAGAGTCTATCTTCATCTTCTCTCTGCCACTGTTCAGCTTCTTTGTCTAATTTTGCCAACTCAGCTTTCAGTTTCTCAATTTCTAATCTTTGTTTTCTTTTTTCAGCCTCAGCTTCTGTGTCTAGTCTTTTTTCTTCAGCAGCAGCAGCAGCTTCTCTTTCCTCAGCAGCAGCTTCTAATCTTTTTTCTTCTATTTGAAGTTTTCTCTCTTATGCAGCAGCTTTTCTTTCCTCAGCAGCAGCTTCTAATCTTTTTTCTTCTGCCTTCAATACCATAGAGAATTGAGCAGTTTTCCATTCTTCTAACTCTTTACCAGTCTTATCACGGGATTTCCCTTGTGTAATAAAGTAATCTAATGTAGACATCCTGTCTTATTAAATCAGAAACCTGAAAAAGTAAATAAATTACCTTATTTCACTTTCATGGGAGACAAGTCTATACTATAGACTTAGACTTAGTGAAAACCTTGTATGGTTATTTTGTTTATAATATAACCAATGATAACTTGAGTACCTGTGGAAAACAATATCTGTATATCCCAAACACTGTGGGAGACAAGCCTTACAAAGGTCTTGTATACTTCCTTAAGGTAGTAGGCTACCCACAAAAGATTTAAAAAAATAAAAATCCAACAATTTTCATTTTCATGCTTTAAATTATCGTCAACATGTTCTTGTACTAAAAATAATTCATAGAAGCTTAGAGATACTCTGGTATGATAGGAATCAGTGTTTTTCTACACACACCCCCTTGAGTGATTTGCATAGCAACCAATGTTTATAGTTGGTTACCATGTGAATAATGACCCAACATGAAGGTGCGTAATTGTAAAACTGTGAAATTATAATTTTACTGAGGCAACAGGAAAAAGATATTTCTAACTTTTCCAAGGGGAATCACTCAATAATTTCTTATGAATTTTTCAAAAGTGTGTGTCTAGAAAGCTTTGATCGTAAATTTCAGCATTTGTTACATGCATTGTGCATTTTCACCCACATCAACTCTATTTATTGCTAGTTTTATACTGATTCTGTATAATAGTAGTTAGCAGAGCTTCTTTTGTTCACAATGGGAAATAAGACAAAGTAAGTTCCTTGGAAATCGGTACACCAACAAACCGTTGCCTGAAAATGAGACACCTATTGTCGATAGTGACGCTATAAAGCCTCTGTGCTCCTCAGGAAAGAAAATAAAGATCCAAGAAAGTGAAGGGCAAGCTAAAAATGACAACAGAGGAAATGTGTTTATCCTTATGGATGTAAAACTGCTGTTTGGGTTTTTATGCGCTAACTTTAGATGTGACAAATGTTATCAGTACTCACTGACCTGTGAGATCGTCGAAGAGACTCGGGATGGCTTTTGTCATGAAATCAGTATCAAGTGCACAAACTGTGTCGAATGGAATGCCAATTTCAATACTTCTGATGTTTCTTCTCCAGCTACTCACAAACACAAAGAAGTAAATGTGCGAATGGTGGCATTTGTGCGTTCTATTGGGAAAGGCCACAGTGCATTGCAGAATTTTTCAATATACATGAACACAAGTCAACCAATGGCAAAGAAAGCTTACAGGAGAACGCTGCACAGGATCTATTCAGCAAGTAAGGACATTGCAATGGAAAGACCCTGAGAGCACTAAAAGGGGATTCATAGACACCGCAGCTGCAGTAGAAGGAGACCATTATTCAATAGGAGCTCATTAAACTTCATTTTGTGAGTTCTTTTTCTGTTTTTCTTTGTTTTCTCGGAATTGTCTTTTTAGCATAATTGGTGATCTTTGAAACAAGATATCTCTGGATCTATACATTCAATTGACATGAAAATTAACACAGTTGGTTGTCATATAATCTTACAGATTCTGACCTAAAATGGATACAATTGAATTCAGAGTTTTAGTTTTATGACCATCATGCATATATAATGAGGCACAAATATCAAACATTCCAGAAATATAAATTTTGAAAATTCATTAAAAATTAACCTTTCTGTCAATCTCTGTCATTTTAGTTCATGACCTCACGCTATATATAATGATTCAATGTGCCAAGTTTCAGTCAGATCCTTGTACACATAACATAGTTATGATGTTTTGAAAAAGGTGTATAATTTATTCACTACGGCGGCCATATTGGATAGCTAATTAGCATAATTAATGAGGTCATTATGTGGACAAAAATTTTAAGTCCATACTAACACTATACCCATGGTTGTTTGATTCTGAAAGGAAAATTTGAGTGTTTTTTACCCTATCAAGGTAGCCTACTACCTTAATGTAATCAATGATCACTTGAGTACCTGTGGAAAATAATATTTTCTATCCCAATCACTGTGGGAGACAAACCTTACAAAGGTCTTGTACACTTTCTTAGTCTAATCAATGATCATAAGTACTGGTCTGTACTATAATATAAGTGTATTCAACTATACCTCATATATCATATGTCAACTTAAGACATTCACAAAGGACAAACAAGAAAAAACCATATGAGAACATTTGCAGAAATCAAATTAAATTAAATAGGACAAATCAAAGAGAATGATCACAGAATCTGTGATGATAACCGCAATAAGACAACAAGACAAATAACGCCACAGTGTATAAATATAAATTGGGTATAGAAATCAAAAATAGAAAAGGGTAGACCAACAAATTACAAACAAATCAAAACAAACTAAAGAACAGAGGAATATTACAAAAACAACAATGAGTACAGTCTTCACAGCTAACACTAATAGCAACAGCTGTCGCAGCAAATTTTCAATCAAGAAAATTGCACCTATAGAAACGCACACATCAGACCCTCTATTACGTGGGATACTCTGTTGTGTGACACCGCCCAACCAAAACAACAACCCGCAGAGTACAAACAAATATCACATATAAACATGTAAACTATAAATAGCATAAATGCATATAATATTATCAAATAGTATGGCAATGTGATGTGTTGCAGAGAAGGCTTATCTTTTATTCAAAATAATTTTTCACTTTTAATAAGTTATTAAATTATTGAATTAACTTATTACAATGTTCAATTCTTTTGAGCATATGAAGATCCAACGATGAAATATGCACTTTATGTTCAACAACACTGTGATTCTTCTGTACAGGATCAACAATCACTTCTTTCTTCTGTACGATGAGAAATGTCAACAGTACTGCTCCCGATATTTTATACAATTGATGCAACTGTCCTGTATAATACCGTCTGTACAGCGAAAAACTGTCAACAAGCGCTGACCTAGATACAGCATCCGATCGGTAATACAGGTCAAGCTGACATCGACTGCCCCGTTGTAACTTGTACACCGGTGTTCATGCGTGTCGTATGTGGCGTCAGGGATGGTCTGGTTATCATAACCCCAGGAATCTGGTTCACCACTGTAGAATACGTGTAGGCTCCTGGGGGATGTCTGGACGCGGATGTTATGTTTAGGGTCATGCACTGATCATCACTGAAGAAAATCTTCTTCAGTTACCTCTGCATCATCGAATGAACCTGTCATGTTGACATTGAGTGGGAGTGTCAAGTAACGCGAATGGTGTAGTAGTTCGGTGTAACAGACCACTTGATAATACCTCTCACACACTCTCATGTAATGCAATGACGACTTGAACTGCCACTGACATTTCAATAGTTTAATGAAGGCACGCACACTGGACAGCACGGATACAGTCATGGGTACATGTTGACATAAATTCATTGGTTATTTGAATCGTGGATGATACATTCATGTAGTAGTGAAATATCATTCAACCTAAGGTAGCATTCACTGTTCTGGTAACTAATCGCCGTATCCTCTACTGACTGAACGCGTCAATGAGGATCGGTAAACATACAAAAGTCATTGGCCCAACCTTCATTTCATGGCTAAGTTCTTAAGCTGAGATATGTCCAATGTTTGTATAATAATCACAAACCACGATAGTGGGTTTTCACCTCATAACAAGATCTCGATACCACTGCCCGATAGTAGGATACATAATCTGTTCTCTTGACAGTGATCAAAAATATGATGACAGGAATATAACATGGCCGCCTTCCTGAGTCGTCGCTCACTCACTCGCAGGAGGGTAGATATAAGCCAAAGTTAATTTAGAATGTGCATATAAATAATTTCATAAAGTTTTTCCATACAGCGCTACAGTAATCACGTTACTTCATGTAGACATAACTGCTGTAGGAAAGCCTGTCATCTTCGTCGATACAAAACACGACCCTAGCGATACGAAGCACAATGTTCCATCTAGGTCTAACCGACTCGAGATCATCAAAAATAGGGTCTGGCATACCTGGAGTCCGAATCACACATATGAGGAGGATCTCTGACAAATAGACTCTTGCAGAGACATAAACTTCTCCTGGAAAAACATCTACGAATCACTGTTAAACCTTAAACAGTGCCAGCCCTGGAAAACACACTCAGCCATTCTTGGGCGACATTATCGGAACTCTTCACAACCCAGTAGGACTACGAAAACCTGCGCTAGATTCCGGCAGAAAGAATATAGTCCGACCTGAACATACAAAGGTATACAATATACGACTGAATCTTCTTTCACTAGACAAGTAGTACACATGAATTCAGGCCATAAACATAACAAGCAAAATTAATCTATTTTCTGGCCCGAACAAATAAGAACGGACATGAATTCAATATCCATGCGCCGAATCAATATCAAGAACGATCACTCATATAATCAAAAGTGTAAATCAATCATGAATTATCTAGCTTTACCAGAGGAAGCATTTTCATACACAAATGAATGCAAATATATATTTTTCCATATTAAATAGACATATCGTACATTTCTAATCTGTGCATTCAAAAATATGTATGCAACAATGTTATTTAAGCTAAAGAAGGCTGTTCTTGCCTTATTCATTCTGATGTTGATGTATTTGCCTGCCCCACCGTCTGGTGTTACTATGCTTCCTAGGTATCTGTCTGTACCAGTTGCTGATTCCTTACTGATATGGGCTCAGGGTTGCTCACATTGAGCGTCATGACCTCAGACTTCTTTAAATTGATGTTCAAGCCCACCTGCTGGCTAATTTTATTAAGTCTATACGTTTTTTCCTGGATGTGTTGATGTGAATGTGCCAGCAGTGCAATGTCATCTGCATATTCCAGATCTTCCAATGTAGAAAATGTAGTCCATCTTATTCCTCTTGGACTGCCCTCTGTTGTCTGGCGCATCACCCAGTCTATGACTGTTAAAAATAGAGTGGTTGATAAGGGGCATCCCTGTCGTACTCCTGTCTTCACCTCGAAGGTTAGGTTGCTCTGCCCAACACTACACGTAAAGTTGGCATAGAGGCTTTTTATGATTGACACTATGCAACTTGGAATTCCATAAGCCCTCAGTATTTTCCATAAACTGTCCCTATGTATGCTGTCAAAAGCCTTTTCAAAATCAACAAAATTTATGTAAAGCTGTCTTTGCCATTCTGAGCACTGCTCTATAATATTCCTGAGAGTGAATATATGGTCTACATATCTTCTGTTCTTTCTAAATCCTGCTTGTTCTTTCCTCAGTTTGTAGTCTACAGTAAACAGCAATAACCTTTTTTTGTAAGCCATCCACATGACCTGCCATCACAGACGCTCCATCATAAGTTTGCCCAACTAACTTATCTTTAAGTTTGTATTCTTGTACCGTGCTAACTACATGTTTAAACAAACTGCGCTGGTGTAATGGCTTCGGCGTTGTACTGGCGACCAGGTGTTCATGGTTCAAACCCGGGCGTCAGCGTTTGAAGAAATGTTTACGGCCGGAAATTTGACCGATAGCCTGAACGGCTCCTGTGATAAACCCTCTGTGGATGGAAAGGAGCGAAGCTCCTGACCGGGTTGGAAGGAAAGTCCTCAGGTTCCCCAGCCTCGCAATGACATGTCATTGGGCTGAAGGGCTGAAAGCCCAAGTGCCGCTGGTTAAAAAAAAGAAAAAAACCTTCTGAGGTTCTATCCTGACTAACGTCGGTAAGCCTGACAATTCTTTCATAAACAACACCATCTAATACATATCTTAAGACGGTTGACAGCTGTGATTTGCACGTGATATCACAACTCTCATCCAGAAGTATAGCAGCATAGTTTGAAACGTGGACTTCCTTCCTTATTTCATCAATGAGGACTTCAGAGATAGCCTGAGTGAGATCAAATGAGTAGAGGTTCCGCGGAAAACTGTAGAGCTATGTAGGTGATATTCCAAAAGAGGATCATATTGCTGAAGTGCATCCAGAAACTCTAAATAGTTGCCTCTGTTGAAAGAGTCATTACATTCGTCATGTCCTCGGAAAGGAAGCTCCTGTTTACCAAGGAAGCATACCGCATCAATCAGACGTTTCAAGATATCTCGATTCTTTTTTACAAGTTCATTATGTTGCCTGATACTTTTATCGAGCTGTTCATTAAGCAAGACATCCACTCTTTGTCGGCCAAACATTTTCAGCTGAAAAAAACATTGGACATGGCTTTTAGTCTTTTCGTGTCTCTGTGCAGCTGTACTTAAGTGGTTAAGATCATCAAAACCATTTCTACTCCATACGTTGCCTTCTGAAGAAAATAAAAAACAAGGCCAACAGAACAATTTATTCCTCTTTTCACAACCAGTTAACCAATCCACCTACTTGTAATGAGCTGTTGAAAAATGGCGTGTGTATACTTCTGTCTTAGTTTTATGTACTGTTTTTAAGAGTGGTAACTCAGGACATGGTTTACCGTTACTCACAATTGATAGTTTTTCATTAAAACTTAGTGAACAAAACCTCTTTTTAGCGATGTCGTCCAACACTTGCATTTTGGGTATATGTCAATTATCTCCGAAATACTAATTAACTTACAACTTGAAACTCACTGTCACTGTAATAATCTGCACTCCCGGCAACTAACAAAAATTAATCACAAAAAACACTGGACTTGGACACAGCCGATTTTTACAACTCGAGAGCTGCGAGACGACCGCACGCATGTTCGTATTGTATTGACGTATCTGGCCATGACCCCGATCCACACAAACCAGTCTTCAGACGTGAAACCGAAAGGTACAGCACGCATTGTGACGGATTTACCCGAGAAACTTCGGGCGATTGCTACCAACCAATAAAAACTGCACTATAAAACGCGTCTGGGAAACTGAAACTAGATATACTCGTAGAATCTATGCGGGAAAATCCGTTATCCTGATGCGTGCTGTCCGAAAGCAGAACATTAGAAGAGAAATATTTTATAGAATAATAAATTAAATTTTTATTTTCCTTCGGGCATAGGTGTGCGCAGCACGCACAGCACACATAGAGAATACGCCACTGATGTATATATTTATAAACATGTATGTTTTTTATTTGTGCGTGTGTGCGGGTACGCCATTTTAGTGAGTAAGTGTGTGTATATGTGTGTGTCTTGTGTACGCCATATTAGCGCAAATGTATATATTTGTGCCTGAATGTAAACCATAAAGTGTATTATCTCCCCTTTACCACAATTTCCTCAGTTTCCTTCGGTTAGATCTCCTTCCCCCCCCCCCCCCCCCCCCCCCCCCCCCCCCGTTTATTTTATGAGTGCTGAGCTGTTCCATTCTGCCAGTACATGAGATCCGCACAAGTTTTCACATCTAATTATTTCGGCCATAAATCTCCATTTCCTACCTACTGCACTTTCCCCCGGGCTGAGAGTGCTCGAGTTCGCGTACCTCTGATTTATCAGGAGTAACAAGCTCCAAATTGGAGGAAAGCCCTCTGTTCAAAGTAGACGGTATCTCTCGCTGCGTCCTCATTACTATATACAGATATTAATAAATTATCCTGGGTTGTCAGAGAGTGCCCCTTTTTGCTCTTTTGAAGAGAGTTGTGCGGGGTAGCTGGCCAGGCGAAACGACTCTTATTCCCTTTTAGCTAACACCAAGAGTCTCGCTTTCCGTTCTTTCAGGTCTGGGCTGTTTGTCAGTTTTTGATGTTACAAGATTGTCTCAGGTGCTTGTGAATTGTGATCACAAACATCAACTTTGTTGGATAAAGCTATCACTGTGTGTTTTAGTACGTTGAAAAAAAAAAAAAAAGGAAATACTAAAGCCCTTATGTCGAT
This sequence comes from Oreohelix idahoensis, assembly GCA_024509875.1. NCBI lineage: Eukaryota > Metazoa > Mollusca > Gastropoda > Stylommatophora > Oreohelicidae > Oreohelix > Oreohelix idahoensis. The sequence goes on along the minus strand of JAMPIV010005299.1, from coordinate 139,905 downwards.
AAGGTGATAGTAGATTTAGACGTGTATTTAGATCAAGTGTTAGGAGGGCGTATTTCTTTCTGGGGGTTTCGACAACGGAACTGCGCTGTAAAGTAATTATGAGATTCCCCGAGTCCCGAGATTTTCATTTCTGGTGCCTGGTTGAGACTGACGTCGATGTTGTTGATGTGAAGATGAGTAATTACCAACCAATAACGGACCCACCTCACAGTCTTTCCGTGAAAGCAATTTCCTCAACAGATGTCTTTTATTGTTTTTCTGCTGCATAAATTCAACCCAGTTTACACCTAGTTAAGAATACCCAATTTATGTGCCTCGTTTTAGTAAACAATGATAAAGGGGGCCCGTCTATATGTAATTTTCAAAATAAATTTATTGTGGTCGGGAGACTTTTTAGGTAAGGATTTATGGGTGCACATTGGAGTATAAAAGTCTCATGCTGATGTATACATGGCGCAGCGGGCTGATAGTCCATCCCAAACTTGTATCACACTAGATGATCAGCACTAGTAGTTCTATCTTGAGGTAGTGATGGTCAATGCTGGTGTAGAGGTCAGGCCTTGATGTCTTGTCTCATATTTTTCTATGACTATTGTGTTTCAATATAACTGAAGCACTCGCAAGTGTTGAACAGGGTGTGCTTCGGCTAAAAAATAATGTAAAACCTGTAATAAAAACCAGACAGGTTCCAGCGGAATAAGAGATGAGAAGAAGACGTGGGCAATGGATAGAATAGACACACATTGAGGAAAAGTATAGATAGTTTTACATGGCAGTCCATTTTCTGGTATGCCCTGGGTAAGAGAGGCAGAGGACGACCAAAGAACACGTGGAGAAGAGAACTGGAGACAGGCATGTAGGGGATGCAGAAAACAAGGAAAGATTTTGAGCTGAAGGCACGTGACTGGAGGACCTGGGATACGTTTTTGAAGATTTATGCTACATGATGTCATTTTAAAAACGATGTACTACATTTTCTACATTGGAAGATCTGGAATATGCAGATGACATTGCACTGCTAGCACATTCACATCAACACATCCAGGAAAAAACGTATAGACTTAATAAGTATAGCCAGCAGGTGGGCTTGAACATCAACCTAAAGAAGACAGAGGTCATGACGCTCAATGTGAGCAGCCCTGAGCCCATATCAGTAAGGAATCAGCAACTGGAACAGACAGATGCCTTCACATACCTAGGATGCATAGTAACACCAGACGGCGGAGCAAGCAAAGACATCAACAACAGAATGAACAAAGCAAGAACAGCCTTTTTTAGTCTAAACAACATCTGGAAGTCCTCTCAGTACAGCACAATCACAAAATTAGGATTATATCAGAGCTATGTGCTTTCTGTGCTTCTCTATGGCGCGGAGAGCTGGAGAGTCACAGAGAAGGAAATGTCGAAATTGTCCTCTTTTCACACAACCTGCCTAAGAAAAATTCTCCGAATCTTTTGGCCGAATACCATCACCAACCAAGATCTGCTTACTCGGAGCAAGCAAGAGGACATGTACACCATCATAGCTGGCAGACGCTGGAGCTGGGTTGGCCATGTCCTCAGAAGAGACCCCGATGCCATCACAAGAACAGCTATGCTATGGACCCCTGAAGGAAAACGAAAGAGAGGCCGACCAAAAACAACTTGGTGGAGGACTGTGGAGGCTGAGATGCAAAGAATGAACCAGAGTTGGGGCACTGTACGAAGGATGGCCGCCGACCGAGCAAAGTGGAATCAATTTGTTGTTGCCCTACAAGACGCCACCAGGCGTAATGGCCACTGACTGCTTTGACGGTCGGCGGCTAAGGATCAAAGAAGAAGAATTTTAAAAACCCCGCGTGTACGCTTTCACTAATAAGTACAATAAAATAAACAGTTGCAAATGTTCATTAAGTACATCTTGTCTAACGAACAACTTCCCAAAGGTGAATCATTCTTAACTCATTGAATTAAAGAAAATTAAACACCTAAAAAACTGAATACAAACTGGTGTGCCTGTCGCAGTCTACGAATATGAAAAAAGACAATAATACCTATTCCTTTACGCTGATCAAATCAAGATTTCCTTCGTTCTTGTCTAATGTCAGACACCAGACCACAATGGCTTTTATATTTAGATATGCACCTAATATAACCGCCGGACCTTGTGTCAAGGTTGCACCGAGTACGGCTTACCAAAACTCCTTTTAAACCAATTTCTTTTATTGGTCCGTTTGTTCATTCGCTATCTATCTATCTATCTATCTATCTATCTATCTATCTATCTATCTATCTATCTATCTATCTATCTATCTATCTATCTATCTATCTATCTATCTATCTATCTATCTATCTATCTATCTATCTATCTATCTATCTATCTATCTATCTATCTATCTATCTATCTATCTATCTATCTATCTCTCTCTCTCTCTCTCTCTCTCTCTCTCTCTCTATGTGCGTGAATGACTATGAGTAAATGTACTTGTCTGAGCTAAGTTTCTGATTGTGATGATATTATTAATTGATCCTATCTGAAGTTGTTAATATTTTAATTTTTAACACACTGTAAATTGTATTGCAGGGCAGAAATGTAAAAAGGCAATTATGCCTATTTCTTTACCCTGATGAAATAAAGATTTCGTTCGTTCGTTCGTTCTATCTATCTATCTATCTATCTATCTATCTATCTATCTATCTATCTATCTATCTATCTATCTATCTATATATCTATCTATCTATCTATCTATCTATCTATCTATCTATCTATCTATTTATCTATCTATCTATCTATCTATCTATCTATCTATCTATCTATCTATCTATCTATCTATCTATCTATCTATCTATCTATCTATCTATCCATCCATCCATCCATCCATCCATCCATCCATCCATCCATCCATCCATCTATCTATCTATCTATCTATCTATCTATCTATCTATCTATCTATCTATCTATCTATCTATCTATCTATCTATCTATCTATCTATCTATCTATCTATCTATCTATCCATCCATCCATCCATCCATCCATCCATCCATCCATCCATCTATCTATCTATCTATCTATCTATCTATCTATCTATCTATCTATCTATCTATCTATCTATCTATCTATCTGTCTGTCTATCTATCTATCTCTATCATCTGGGAGCCGCGCTGGTGTAATGGCTTCGGCGTTGTACTGGCGACCAGGTGTTCATGGTTCAAACCCGGGCGTCGGCGTTTGAAGAACTGTTTACGGCCGGAAATTTGACTGAATAGCCTGAACGGCTCCTGTGATAAACCCTCTGTGGATGGGAAGGAGCGAAGCTCCTGACCGGGTTGGAAGGAAAGTCCTCAGGTTCCCCAGCCTCGCAATGATATGTCATTGGGCCGAAGGGCTGAAAGCCCAAGTGCCGCTGGTTAAGAAAAAAAAAAAAAAAAAAAAAAAAAAAAAAAAAAAAAAAAAAAAAAAAAAAAAATCTCTATCATCTATCTATTTTATGTCACGCTTATAAGTAGTTAATGTTAATTTGAGTGTGCTATTTTATTTTACTTTACAACATTGAATTCCTTGAAATTGATATGTAAAATGCATGTGAGAATAAATGAATTCAGTATGAAAGGTGAGAGCAAGGAAGGGCAGAATGTCAGACGGGCCTGCGTGCCCAATTCTCAACCCTCTGACAATAAAGTTCGTTCGTTCGTTCGTTCGGTCTGTCTGTCTGTCTGTCTGTCTGTCTGTCGGCCTATCTATCTATCTATCTATCTATCTATCTATCTATCTATCTATCTATCTATCTATCTATCTATCTATCTATCTATCTATCTATCTATCTATCTATCTATCTATCCAACTCTGCATGAATCTGTTTTGATAAACACCTTGAGACATTTCGTCTAAATAATTTTAAATTTGTTGCACACGTGTTTATTTCCTATACCGTTACAATAGAACATTCCGTGAGACACATTTTTTTGGTGTCGTTCTACGTTACACACAGCAGAAGTTCTGCCTTGTGCGACTTGGCGCCTTTCCTCCAGTAATTAGTGGTTCCTAGACCCGGTGTTGGCATTGATAAATGCAGTGAGATGCTCTATCGATAACGGTGAACTCTCGTACCATAGGGGACTTGGTCCAGGGATACTATTTGTTAAAGTAATTACTGGAGAAGCTGTTGACAGCCAGCTGGGAACACGAGATGTGGCTTTGGATGCATGGTGGAAGGATGGTAAATAGAAGTGAGTATAGGATGGTTTGGGTGGGGATAACACAGTAGAAGAAAGAATAGGCTTGAGGTATATCATAGAAGGTTATATAGCGATGTTGAACATTTTTTTCAATGGGGGCTGGGGAGAGGGGGTTTGGGGTTTGGTGTGGTCAGCTTGATGGGTAATGCACTTCTCTCTAAAGATTGAAGCATATCGTCAATCGACTTTTTTTTTTTTTTTTAAGTGAGGGAGTCTTCGTCGTTCCCTACTTTCAGACGATCTGTCATGTAGGATAAGTGAAGGTGAGCTCTCTTATCTCTTTTCGGTCCTTAGGGGCGGTTCACAAATTACGTAACACAATTTTTGACATTTTCAGCCGCGGCCCTCCCCCCCCCCCCCTCTTCCCGTAACATGTGCGTAACAAAAACCCATAACATTTCATAATTATTATATATAGCTCTAAAAAAGCATTTTCCAAAGGATGTTCAATTTTAATTGCTGAACGATTTGTTTACTGCAAACTTTTAAAGCATTTTTTCCTCTGCGATGTTAACTTAAAGAAAAATTACTTGCCAAATGTTGTAGTCTCAACTGCAATTTTATATTGAAAGAAAAAGGTGCAGTTCCTTATACAGACTGTTTACGACTTAGGATGGGGTTTCTTCCGACGACCTCGTTGGAAGTACAAATGGTCGTAAGTCGGGAAACACTTTACGCTATAAGAACCGTAAGGATATGTTGACAATTAACATGCTTGAATGTTAAAATGTACGAATTACAACATAAAATTACGTTACTGTGCAGTACTGACCTGTTGTAAATAATAAACAAACAAATAAATAAAGTTCCCAGTACTGAACTGTTATAAATATTGAACAAATAAAGAAATAAAATTTACGGCCGAACGTCAGGATATGAAAGTAATCAAAAATAATATAATAGGATTAATGGTATGGCTGTCGTAAGTACAGGTGGTCGTAAGTGACATACAATCATAAGTCGAGGGCAATCTGTATGTCATAAGTATCATCATCATCATGTGACGTATTCTCTCCAGAACGTTGTCTCCATTACAGCTACTCTGAACGCATCACGATTCTGGGCAAGTCGACCTGCATCTTCCAAAGACAAGTTCAGACTCTCTGTGATGTTCTGGATCCACCGTCGTCTAGGTCGTCCCCTTCCCATTTTTCCAGGGACCATGCCTTCCATTACTAATTTTTCCAGACTATTATCTCTTTTTATATGACCGAACAATTTCAGCTTCCTTATTGCGATGGTATTTAGGAGCCAATTTTCCTCTACGTTTAGTGAGTGCAGTACTTCTCTGTTGGTCTTTTTTTCTGTCCAAGGTATTCTCAACATCCTTCTGTAGCATTTCATTTCGAATGATGTAATCTTTTTTGCAACTACTTTATTGAGTGTCCATGCCTCGCAACCGTATGTTACTACTGGGAATATACATGCTATGATCAGTTCTCCAGGAATGGTACTGGTGATGGCCATATGCGTTTTCTCTGTCCCTCGTATGTTGGGCACTTTTGAAGCAGATGTTCGGCAGTCATTTTATGGTGCCACAGTCACACATCAGTAACGACCTGTCGGAAATTTTAGGGGTTGACATTAAAATAAAGGATACGAACTGGCGTATCTACAATTTGTATGGCCCACCGAGCAAAGACCTGTCACTTGCAAGTATGCCTGGAATTCGAATCTACTGATTTGTTTCAAAACTCTGTGGTTTACTATGATAGTTTGTTCCTGATCATTCATTTTCTTATAGATGAGCATTTCTTCTGTCATGTATTTACTTAACGTATGTTGTGGTCAGCTTTATATCAGTCCTGTCCTGTAACTCTTGTAACTTGCTGTTAGGGCTGGCTTTATCAGCAGCGTATCTCAAGGAGTATGATAAGAAACTCTATACTCAACCTTACAATTTGACAAACAGGTAGTCCTATATCAGATACTGCCGTAGGTAGTGAAGTGTTGGAGACTTCACTATACTAGGCCCAGCATCGAGATGGGATGACCAGTTCCCTTTCTCGATGCCTTTTCGTTCCCTAACTCAAAGAGCAAAATCAGGTACCCATTTACAGCTGGTTAGACTGGAGCGTGTCAACACCGTGAATCGAACCCGACACCTGTGCCGCGAGAGACCAGCACTCTAACCACTCTGTCAATCGGACCATCTACGACATGAAGCATTATCAGAACAACCAGACGGGACCTAAGACGCGTCAACAGTGAGGAATGCAGTTAGCGACCCATAGCTTGACTGCTTGCGTCAGGGTCAGCGAACCAGGGCTGACCAAGACCCTACTCCACCTCCAAGTGGTGGTCCTGGAAACAGGCTGCATCACTGCAGTCTGGCTGAGTGAGTAGGGATCGAAGAGGGAAGGCTAACCCTGTCCCAAAAATGCCGTGCTGAAGTCGGATGTGTCAGCCGAAAGACACAAATATCGCAGCTTCGCTGTAAACGGACACAACGCAACCAACGTCCTTTTCAGGAAGAAGAAAGAAGAAGAAAAAGAATAAGCAGAAAACACAGTCTGTTACATTTGGATATGCGTCCTAATATAAACGACGGACCCTGTGTCTAGGTTGAGCGTGGTGGGCCTGGCCTAAACGAGGCAACATTTTTTTTTTTGAAAAAAGAGGCATTCTGATCACCAGACTGTGATCAACATCTTTTTCCTGTTTCGCTGCTTTTGGAGCAGTCTGATAGACTATTTTCTGTTCGTCTCGTGATGTTGTCTTCCCGCTTATAGCGCTGTCCACCTCTTGCCTTCAACTCTGTCTTCTGTTATAATTGTAGCTGATGCTCGTGCAGGACGATTTCACCATCCATTCACATGCCCTTCCATTGGTGGTTTTTGAAGCAATTTGTTTTACATGAGGAGGTTTTTGGTGTCATGCGCTACCTCAGTTAACGACTTGCCTGAGGGTAAACCTTATTCTTTCTTTGTCTTTTCAGAGAAACCTGCGGACTACACGCATATTTACCTACATTTGTGTTATTATTAGAAATATAGTAAATAATTTTGTCTTTAATCTTTGTATCTCTCAAAATAACCATCCAATGAGTTATTAGTATCAGTCAATAATATACTTTTTCTAGTACGAACAAAGTTAGGAATTTAATACAACAACGCAATACTGGCAAGCAATGTTATAAGAACATACACACGCACACACGAATTTTACACCCACAAACTAATATAGGGCGAGGGCTGCTGTGACGTGCACGCGGTGAAAGAGGACGGTTGGAGATGAAAAACGACAATAGCTCGCGATCTTGACAGGTTTAAGCCCCGCCTATTCTTGTGCGATACTCGCGTCATCAGCCAACGCCTACTCCGGGTTTTATGGCGGTCATTATTTCTTCGTCTGGCTCTAAGCTATTTCTACAATTTGTGTCATTTATGTTTTGCGTGTGTAGTGTTTTTGTTTTTTTACCCGCAGTTTTATTAATTTTTATTTTTTTATATTTTATATGTAGATTTGAGGTTTTCTTTGCAAAAATAATGCTTAGTAATAATAAATGTACTTAAAATAATACATTTGAATAATATAATGATACTATCTTTTACAATTTAATTCCGTTTAGGCCTAGAAGAATGGGACACGTCTCATGGCAAGAGAAGAAAACAAACAAATAGGTCCTAGAAAACCTAGGCATGAAAAGAGAATTAATGAAGGAGATTAAAATTAGACAGCTAAAATATTTTGGACACATAAAAAGATATAACACCTTACTGAAGACCATAATAGAAGGCAGAGTTGAAGGCAAACGTCCAAGAGGAAGACAGCGCCTAAGTGAGAAGGTAACACCAAGAGATGGACAGGAAAGAGTCTATCAGAGTGTAATATCAAGACAAGAGACAGGAAAGAGTCTATCAGAGTGTACCACCAAGACAAGAGACAGGAAAGAGTCTATCAGAGTGTACCACCAAGACAAGAGACAGGAAAGAGTCTATCAGAGTGTACCACCAAGACAAGAGACAGGAAAGGGTCTATCAGAGTGTACCATCAAGACAAGAGACAGAAAAGAGTCTATCAGAGTGTACCATCAAGACAAGAGACAAGAAAGAGTCTATCAGAGTGTACCATCAAGTCAAGAGACAGGAAAGAGTCTATCAGAGTGCACCATCAAGACAAGAGACAGGAAAGAGTCTATCAGAGTGTACCATCAAGACAAGAGACAGAAAAGAGTCTATCAGAGTGTACCATCAAGACAAGAGACAAGAAAGAGTCTATCAGAGTGTACCATCAAGTCAAGAGGCAGGAAAGAGTCTATCAGAGGGCAAGAGACAGAAGACGTTGGATATTCATTGCAGCCGACCTTCGGTGTGACGACTTTGACTTTTCCGATCTCCTAGTTTACGAGTTTTCACTATGTTTTCCTTGTGATAGGTAGTGAAAGGTACATGTCTTTTTCAATTCAATTGTATATCTATACAGGGTGTTGGTGGTAGCAATTGCTGCCGCAGGTGTGCTAGTGCCAGGCATTCCAGGAGGTGGTGTTCTACTGTTTCTTCCTTCTGTCTGTTACAGTGGTTGCAGTATGGTGCATGGTTTGAGGTCACTCTGTGCAAATGCTTGTTGAGAGGAACAAGTCTTGTTCTCAACGTGAAGATTGTACTCTTGTCTTTTCGATGTGAAGATGGTACCTGATGATGATAGGTCTGTGTCATAAAGTGTGGAACGGGTCGAAACACTTGTTCGACGCGGCGATCACTTCTGCTGATCATAGTACCTTCTGTTGTAACCTGTGTATAGATTTCTCTATCATATTTGGAAAAGAGAACTGCAGTCAGATTTGATAGGGACGAAAATGACGTAGTAGACATTGAGCCAAAGAAGCGTGACAGGATGACTAGGATAGGTAAAGGTAAAGGATCCCGTTACACGCCCATTGAGGCATATTGGGAATATGGTGTTAGGCCCATATTTTCTTGACCATCGGCACACTAGGGGTGATGTGGTCAGCATCACGCCGGCCGCCTTAACCTTCCCAGACGTTGCTCTGGTACCCAGTTGGGGCTGGGTCGACCCAGGAGCCATTTGCGGCCTAAAAAAATCCCACCTCATCTGGGGATCGAACCATAGACCACTGAGCTAGGAAGCCAGTGCACTAACCACTATGCTACCGCGGCTCCCTCAGGATGACTTGACTCAAGTTTATTGAAGGCCTATGCTCATTGAGAAACCAACGGGTAATAAATGAATGAATGAATGAAGTGTTTTGAGGAAAAGCGATTTTCGCTCACGTGCTGATTGTCTTGCCTTGGCTTTGCGTCAAACCAAGTTTTGTGAGAATTCTAATAATATTTTCCACCCTCATCTCTTTGCCCTGCAGCCAGATCGTCTGCTGCTGACAGCATGTGATGACAGCTGAAGATGTCCATATCATTTTCTTTTCTGTCGCCATTAATGATAATAATTCTCTCACAAACATTCTTTTACAATATCATTCTTTCATTTACCCTTCATCTAGTTCCCCAAGGAGCATTGCCTTCCATGAGCGTATGCCAAGTCTGCATGTTCTGTGCTATGTGCTCGATGTCTTCCACGAGGATATGTTGAGGAAAAATAAATAAATACGTTTGTTTTTTAAAAATAGGTTAGGTTCAAAGTGTCACTGCACTAGGTGAATGAACGAGAGGAGGGGGGTGGGGGGGGGGGGGGGGGGAGGGGGGGGGGGGGGGGGGGGGGGGGGGGGGGGGGGGGGGGGGGGGGGGGGGGGTGGGGGGGGGGGGGGGGGGGGTGGGGGGGGGGGGGGGGGGGAGGGGGGATTATAAAAACTAAAAGATGCACATTTTATTCCAATCCAGTATTTCGATTCCAGTGCAGTTTTATCTTGGTAGTTTGTCGCTAGTAATGGATAGAGAGAGAGAGAGAGACTATGACGGTGATTATTAACCTGTAGTCCTTGGACCCCTCTGGAGTTCATGAATAGATTCTAAGCGGTCCGTGTACATAACCTGAAATGTAAAATGTTTAATTATGCGTTTACGTACATTTTTTTTTCTGATAAAGGAGTCTCGGGAATGGTAAAGACAAGAGAATTAATGAACAAGATCAAAATCAGACAGCTAAAACATTTTGGTCATGTAAAAAGACGTAACATCTTACTGAAGACTATAATAGAAGACAGAGTTGAAGGCAAACGTGCAAGAGGAAGACAGCGCTATAAGTGGGAAGATAACATCAAGAGATGGCAGGAAAGAGTATCAGAGTGCACCATAAAAACAAAAGACTGTGGAGGTCCATTACAGCCGACATTCATTGTGGATGGCCACTGATAATGATAGATTTTGTTGTTGTTGTTGTTGTTGTTGTTTAACTAGGGCTGCTGAGCTTCTCGCTCTTTTGCAGCCAATACCAAGTTGAAGACTCCTTGGTTTTTCTACATTGTAGATCTAGGCGTTTCCTGTGGCTTTTCTGCAACTCCGAAATGTGCCGAGCTGAAGTCATGAGATCCAGTTTCTCCAGCTGGGCTTGCATTTAAAGGATCGTCACATCTGATCCCAAGCTAGGAGTGCGTGGCATACTGTGCATTCCCCGCCATCCAAAGGGGCTTTCCAACTATGCAGAGCTAAAATACTGTGCTCTGGTTCTGGGCTCACCCAAGGAATTGTCACGTCCTGCACAGAGCCACTTCTCAGGTCCCCCTGCCTATCACTGGGTCCATAGTAAGATTCTCCAGCGTGCAGTCAACCAGGTCAAAGTCAAAGAATCACGTCTGGGGCTCAAGTGACTTCTCCAGGCTGAGTGTACAATGCTGTGCTTTCAACAAGTTTCACCACAGGGGGAATCTCTGGAAGTGTGTGGATGATTTCAAGAGTCAATGAGAGTGTAACTAGCCTCACAAATACAGGTTCACTTCCACATACGTATATTGTAGCATTGTACATAGCTGGTGGTCATATAAAGATGACTCCATATATGACTTCATGCACAATGATAGATCTATGTCACAAAGTGCGGAACGGGACGAAACGCTTGTCCAAGTGGGGGGGCACTTCTGCTGATCGGAGTGCCTTCTGTTGTAACCTCTAAACAGAGTTTCCTATCATATCTGAAAAAGAGAACTGGAGTCAGAATTGAAAGACATTAAAAATGAAATAGTTGACCTTGAGCCAAAGTCGCGAGACAGGATGACTTGACATAAGTTTGTTGAAGGCATGTGCTCATGGAGAAGCCGAAGACAATGGCTGAATATTAAGTTTGTTGTATGGTGATTGTGCCAGTCACAGTTCAATTAGTTAGTTGAATGTTTGAATGAATGTTAATAGCTCCTTCTCTGTAGCTCTTCGGGTTCAGTGTTTATTTAGTTTCATGTTTGGAGTGATAAAATACACACATTCAGTCTTTCAATCATAATATCCTCAACCGAACTGCAGAGATGGTCCTCAAATTTGATTGGATATCACAGGTTGACATGACAGGTTGTCCTCAGAAGAGATCCTGACACCGTCACCAGAACTGCTATGCTATGGACCCCAGAAGAACAGCGAAAGAGAGGCAGACCAAAGACATCCTGGCGGACCATAGTGGAGGCTGAGATGCAAAGCATGAACCAGAGTTGGGGCATGAACCAGAGTCGAACGATAAACACAGTTATCCACCCTTTAATAATCGGCAATAGCTTACTTTCGTCCTATCCTTAAAGATGAACATTCGACTTGTATTTTCATTTCAGTAATAATTCTTTCACAACAGATAAACTGTCCGAAAACTCATGGAAACACTTAATCGATCATCGAATAGCACACATAATAGACCATAATCACACAGGTCGTAGAACACATCTAGTCGACTCAACGAGCTGATACAAAGACCAAAAATTACACTGGTCAGAAACACACATCCATCATACAACGAACATTTTCAAAAATAATGATTAAATGAAAGAATGAATGAAGTGTCTTTAGGAGAAGCCTTTTTCACTCTTATGCTATTTGTTTTGCTTGAGCTTGCGTCAGACCAAGTTTCGTGAGCAATTTAATAATATTCTTCATTTCCTTACCCTGCAGCCAGATCGTCTGTTGGTTGCTGATAGTGTGTGATCAGGGCAGGTTTTAGGCCGATTCAGCCGAATTGACTCAATCGGGCCGCCGTGCTCTCAGAGGCCCCGACTCAGGTTCCCACCTCCAGCTTTGAAATAAAAAGATAAAGGGTTGAATTGAAGAACAGTAGGACGTGTGTTGGATACGGCCTTAAAAAGGAATTATGAGTCGCAGTAATATGAAGTAAAGGTTAGGATTACGAATCTTAAACCTAACCCTAAACCATAATATTAATCCTAACCCTAACGATGTGGGCGACGTACTAGATGACATCCAAGAACTCGTTGTGGTGAAGTGGGATGTTATAAATATTTATAGGGGACTTAGTGTACTGACTGAGATCAGCTGTGAAGGTATCTATATCTATTAAGAGTAGTGTATTATAGATAACCTTACTTGCTACCACATATCTATATATCTCAGTCAGAATTATTCTGCAATAGTGTGATGACTACGTTATGTGTCTAGGGTATGTGTAGGATGAAGTGTAAGTCAAAACAACAACAGACAGATAAACAATTTAATTTATTCCACTATACTTGACAACACTGGGACACTCACATACATATAACACTCTAAAGGATATCTTAAGGAGTCACTGATAACTTTTCAAATAACAATATGTATTCATTGCTGATATGAATGAATATGTGTCCTGATTCAATTACAAAGGAACCAGGAATCACAATCAATTTTCATTACAAGTTATGTACAGAATGGATTAATATGAATATTGTAGTGACATATATTATTAAAAATATCCTATGTGTGTCAGTTGTGTAGTAGTAAAATGAGGTAATACTGGTTTTATTTTGTTCAAGCTCTGTTGGTATTTGTCATCATGACTTCAATAGTTTGTCTTAAGGAAACTAGTATTGGAGATGTTCTCAGTTCCTGATATTAAGACAATTAAATCCCCCTCTGAATGTTAATTTTAAAAAGTCAGTTCAAGATGAGGGGACATAATGTTGAGCTCAGCTGGCCAATTCGCTTATCTGGCGTGATGGCGGCAGGAAAGGACTCCTCTGCTCGAATTCTCCTCTGGGGCTCTGGAGACACCTCACTGATAGCTAAATGGACCAAGGAGTATGCTGTCCGACTCTGGATTCAGCAAAGCTCTGACCAGGTGCAGCTCAATACCATCAAGACCACGGTCCCTGAAAACAAGAAGGATATACCTTCTACTTCATAACTAATTGATACTCTAGTTCTACACTGAACACAATACAACACAAACATTGAGTTCAGAGCGTTAGGCCAACTGTCAGCTTCATCTGAAATACTTTATACCAGTATTTACCTCCTTAATGGTTACCACGCCTCTGCACTTCCAGCATTATTTCTGTCTAATCAATCATCCAGGTGTCAGTGTACTATTTGGCCATTCCATGCCGTTTTACTTCCCTCCGACACCCTCTGTTCAGGCTGGAGCATTATAGGCTTTATCTCCTGTTTGCCACTGAACTACACATATATATACAGGCATAAATTAACAATTTACATTCAATTTTCATTAAAAGATACTGAATGGTTCAAGCTTACCACAATTTCATGGAAATAAACACAGATACGTTGATTAGCAATGAATTCTGGCACAATTACTGGCACAAATTCCCATCTGCTTATGTTCCAGGCTTTTATTTTAGCAAAAATGTGAGCTGGCTTCAACGCACTGTCGCTTTATCAAGATTATTTGCACTAGTGGTCTCGAACTAACGCTCCTAAGTGAGTATATCAGCAAGTCTAGCCAATGAGGCCACGTTTCGACAAGTGTTTGAAAAAAATGTTACCTTTCTACGTCTCCCTAACAACCAAGATAGTATTTATAGTCCGACCAATCGTGGTTCGTCTTTCATTTGTTGCGCTCCAATCAATTTGGAGTTTACATGGTAGGCTATTTCTGTAACGCAAGGTTTTTTCAAACATGTTATAAAAAAATTTTATGAGCAGAAATGATTTCATGCTGTCAGGCATCCCCAATATTTTATTTTGGTTATAACTTGTTAATTCCTAGACTATTTGCGTAACGTTTTACATATTCTTTGTCAGCAAACCCTAAGGAACCCAAATATCCAAATTTAAAAGAGCTACGTGGCTGCGTTCAAAATATGCAATTTCTACCTCCTGTTTCGAAGATGTGCTGTCTGGGAAGGGTAGTGTATTTTATCACTGTCCGTCTGAAAAAAAATTTAGTGCATGTAGTCTTACACGCGTGATGGTAGCATTTGTGTATCGCGCGACGCGTGTTGCATGCGTTCCTGATTTTCAGCCCTCCCTCTCTCTTTATCCTTTTGTCCATCTGTTCGTTCGTTTTGGTAACGCAGTGTAGAAAAAGACATGAATGGAATTTAAAATTTAGGTCAACTTGCATATTTCAAGGTTTTTCTTAGAAAGGCAGCACATTTTATTGTGTGTTTGGGAAACGCGTGTATGTTGCAGAAGGCCTATATTTAACGTGGAAACGTTACAATTTGCAGACGAAGCATAAAACAAAGGGGATTTCGAGTACTGTCATTGTGACAGCACTGTTCTTTACCATTCTTCTTCCTTTATTTATTATATGGATTTATTAGGCTTTATATTTACTAGATAATTTATATATGTGGATTAGAATATTCCACGACACCTCCCCTCTTAAAACAGACATTATATGTCAGTCCTTTATTCTATATCACATAGAGAAATTTATTATTAGTTCTGGGGTTTACGGTGATTCTCATCACACGGATGGCGGCTTAAAAAATCCGCTCCCAAATTGGTTTTTCCAGATATATACTCAATGCTAAAATTATATGGAGCCAAAAGTAAAGACCATCGGAGTAACCTGGAGTTCTCATGCCTAGCCTGTGCTAGAAACGATAAAGGTTTGTGATCTGTTTGCAACTTAAATGCCTTCCCATATAGATAAATATTGAATTTCTTTATCGCCCATATTACTGCAAGACATTCTTTTTCGCTAGTTGAGTAGTTGATTTCAGCTTTATTCAACTTTCTGCTAGCATATGCCACTGGGCTTAATTCCCCATCCAATACATCAGATCTCTGTAGTAGAGTTGCACCTAACCCAATATTACTTGCATCCGTCCTTACTATGAATTCTTGACTTAAGTCAGGTAATTTCAAAATGGGTTTACTTGTGAGCTTTTCCTTCAATTCTTGGTAAGTCATTTCACATTGTGGTGTCCATGTAATGCGATCTGGATGTCCTTTACGTGTCAATTCAGTTAACGGTGCACATATGGAATTAAAGTTTTTGATATACTTCTGGTAGAAACCACATAATGAGACAAAGGATCTCACGTCCTTCTTGGTTTGTGGTCTCGGGGCTTTCTGTAGTTTCTCTAAATTCTTTGGGTCAGGGGTCATGTTTCCCTGATAAACTGTGTGTCCCAAAAATTCCAATTCTTTACATCCAACGCAACATTTGGTTGGTCGGGCTGTTAAATTTGCCTCCCTAAGTCGATCAAACAGCATGTTCAGAGAGTCAATGTGTTCCTCAAAGGTTTCTGTTGCTATAAGGATATCATCCATAAAATTGGTTATACAGGGATTATTCAGAGGATCCAATAATTTTCTCATCATTCTAGAGAAGAGACTAGGCGCATTCTTCAATCCAAATGGCAATCTATTAAACTCATAGTGTCCTTCTGAGGTACTAAAAGCTAGGTATGGTCTAACCTCAGGCTTTACTGGAATCTGATAGTATCCTTTACTCAATATCCACTTTTGAGAAATATTTAGCTTTATTTAGTCTGGCAAACAGCTGATTTGTATCCGGCAATGGATCCACCTGTCCTTCTGTAATAGCATTCAGTCTCCTGTAATCTATACAGAGTCTATGTTCTCCAGAGGGCTTCCTTAAGAGTACCACACCGGAACTATACGAAGACTCACTGTGCGAAATAATTCCTTCCTTCAACAGATAGTCTATCTCTTCCTTCAAAGCTTTCTCCTTAGCAAACGGAATCGAATATGGTTTCATACAGACAGGTGTGGAGTCTATTAGTTTCATATCATATTCCAATAGGTTTGTATGCCCTGGTCGGTCTGTTAACACCTCTGCATGATTATTTAGAACCTGTTGCACTCTTTCTTTCTGAGTTTTCGTTAAATGTGTACTGATTTTCACCTGTGCTGCTGTCTCACAGGGGTGTAATGGATATTCAAATGATGAAAGTGGTTCCTTTTTCATCTCCATGGCGATGGACAAGGTCAACAAGTGTGTCTCTTCCTGATGTTCTCTTTCCAAATATTTCTTCAGGAGATTCACATGATAGATTTTTTCTTTCCCCTTCTTATCTATCTTATAATTTGTTCTAGATACCTTCTCTAAAACTGTATATGGACCCTGCCATCCAATTTGTAACTTATTCTGACTCCCGGGCAAAAGAAGCAGTACCTTCTCTCCCACAGCCAAATCTCTGTCTTTCGCCTTCCTGTTATAATAGGCAGCATGTTTCTTCCTGGCTTGTTTCAAATTTTCATTGGCAAGTTTCCAGCCAGTTTTCAAACGAGTAGTCAGCTCATTCACATATTGGTATGAAGATGTAATGTTTTCCTCTGCCTTTTCATCAGTCCACGTTCTTAACAAAGCTACATATGGACCTTTAATTGTGTGGACCTATTTGTCCATGCACCGGTATGGTCTCTTCCACTCGAAGCTTTATAGTGATGATTTTTCCTCCCAGAATTATCATTCACAAAACGACCGCTACCAATTTTTCTTTTGGGGCTTTCTCCCCACTTAAAATTCTTGATGAGAGATTTCCTCTCTACATCTTTTTCCTCCAGTTTGTTTAAGTCCGATTGAGGGATTGTCGGCTTATCCTGGGGTAAGACATCTTTTTGCACTCTCCGCATAGTGGCCATTGTAAAACAGTTAAGTGAAGCTTGTCCGTGAAAAGGGGCTTTCCATTCCATTTGGTCCACTTTATCAAATCTATATTTCTTTTTATTATCAGGCCTAATTTTGCCCCGTGGCGTGTCCAGGTCCTGATCCATGTTCCCACTTGTGGGTGTTCCCTCATGTGCTATGCTACACCTTTCTACAAAATTCTCAATGTCCCATCTTGCTTTGGGCCAATAATAATTGTGAGCCACCTTTTGAATGATGGTACCTATCTTCTCATGGTCCCCATCTGGTTTCACATGTAGGCTCCTTATTAAGTCTGCCCTATATCTTTTAGGAAGTACCAGCTGTCCGTGACCTTTGGATCTAGCTCCAGTCTTCCTATACATCAACTTGTTTTTCATGTAAAAATCTCCCTTGCCTGGAGTTGTATGACAAGTTGACAATTTTCTGAAACAAGGCTTGAGTGTTTTATCCCCAGCCTGTGCCTTCCTCATCTCTTCTGGAGTGGTATCTAACATAATATCCTCCTCCTGTCTTGAGGTCGACCTGACCTGAAGGGTTGCCATATACACAGGTTTCCTTCTGCAACGGTCAGTGTCATGATTGTTCATCTTACAACTTTTACACCACCTTTTTCCTTGGTTGAAAGATTTTCTTTCATCATATTTCCTTTCATCGAATTGTGGGAATTTATTTTTATTGTCATACCGTGGCCTATCAAATTGGTGCTTACCTTTATTTTGATCCTTAGGATCAAATTTATTAAAGTTCTGTGGTGCCCTAAAGTTATCCACTTGTTTCTTTTTATTACCTGTTACCTCTGCTTGAGCTGCTTGATACCTTTCAGCAACATTTAGCAACTCACCCAGCCTCTCTGCACCTTGTTCCATGAGAAACTTTCTCAGGTCTGGAGCCATGGACTCTCTTAATTGCTCTATAAGGACCATTTCCTTAAGATCTTGGGTTTTCCCCAGAGAAGTCCATTTCTCCAAGTATGTCTCTATTCGTGCAGAGAACTGGTGATAGGTTTCACCTGATAGTAGTTTAGCATTCCTAAATTTTTTCCTATAAAATTCTGCATTCTTTTCATACCTTAACAAAAGAGCCTGCTTTAGCATGTCATAATTTTCCTGATCACCTCTGCTCATTTTTGCAAAAACTTCATAAGCTGCCCCACGAAGTCCCTGAGATAACTTTAAGCTCCACCTTTCTCTCTCTAACCCACACGTGGTAGCTAATAGTTCGTACCTATTTAGGTAGCTCTCTATATCATCGTCTTTCTCAACAAAATGATCTAAATGAAAATTCATAGCTGAGGTTGAGGCTCCCTGAGTAACCGTAGCATCAGAGGCAAAGGGACTGGCACCATTTTCAGGAGCATGGCCTTGAAACTCAAACTCCCTTAGTCGTAACTCATGTTCCCTTTGTAATCTCTTCTCCTCCTTTTCTGCTCCCCTTTCTGCAGCTAATTTCTTCTCTTCCCTTCTGCAGCTAATGTTCTTCTTCTTCTTTTCTTCTTTCCAATGCTTTAATTTTCCTTCTTCTGTCTATCTCCTCAATCTGCAACCTCTTAGTCTCAGCCTCAGCTTGCAACCTCTTAGTCTCAGCCTCAGCTTGCAACCTCTTAATTTCCCTGTCAGCCTCTAACTTTCTTTCGGCTTCAAACCTTCTTTCTTCGCGTTCAATAAATTTGTCACATTCCGTAGTGACATAGGCAACCATAACTTGCCCATCTAATCCTAACTCTTTTGCAGTCTGTACAGCAGCAGATCGAAACTTGGCCAGGTCCGCCATTGTCTATCAGGTAAATTTCTACAATGTCTAACCAACAATTTAATCTCTAAATATATCTAATGGACAACACAGGCACCGTGAGCTCAACCTTATTTAATTCCACCCCAGGATACCTTTTAATTCTTATATTCCCTGAAGTGAATTACCCCCAATATTTTTAATAGGGAAAGATTCAAAATCCCAAGAGCGAGACCCCAATATATGTGGTGAAGTGGGATGTTATAAATATTTATAGGGGGACTTAGTGTACTGACTGAGATCAGCTGTGAAGGTATCTATATCTATTAAGAGTAGTGTATTATAGATAACCTTACTTGCTACCACATATCTATATATCTCAGTCAGAATTATTCTGCAATAGTGTGATGACTACGTTATGTGTCTAGGGTATGTGTAGGATGAAGTGTAAGTCAAAACAACAACAGACAGATAAACAATTTAATTTATTCCACTATACTTGACAACACTGGGACACTCACATACATATAACACTCTAAAGGATATCTTAAGGAGTCACTGATAACTTTTCAAATAACAATATGTATTCATTGCTGATATGAATGAATATGTGTCCTGATTCAATTACAAAGGAACCAGGAATCACAATCAATTTTCATTACAAGTTATGTACAGAATGGATTAATATGAATATTGTAGTGACATATATTATTAAAAATATCCTATGTGTGTCAGTTGTGTAGTAGTAAAATGAGGTAATACTGGTTTTGTTTTGTTCAAGTTCTGTTGGTATTTGTCATCATGACTTCAATAGTTTGTCTTTAGGAAACTAGTATTGGAGATGTTCTCAGTTCCTGATATTAAGACAATTAAATTCCCCTCTGAATGTTATTTTTACAAAGTCATTTCAAGATGAGGGGACATAATGTTGAGCTCAGCTGGCCAAATCAGCTTATCTTGCGTGATGGCGGCAGGGAAGGACTCCTCTGCTCGAATTCTCCTCTGGGCTCTGGAGACACCTCACTGATAGCTAAAAAGACCAAGGAGTATGCTGTCCGACTCTGGATTCAGCAAAGCTCTGAACAGGTGCAGCTCAATACCATCAAGACCACGGTCCCTGAAAACAAGAAGGATATACCTTCTACTTCATAACTAATTGATACTCTAGTTCTACACTGAACACAATACAACACAAACATTGAGTTCAGAGCGTTAGGCCAACTGTCAGCTTCATCTGAAATACTTTATACCAGTATTTACCTCCTTATTGGTTACCACGCCTCTGCACTTCCAGCATTATTTCTGTCTAATCAATCATCCAGGTGTCAGTGTACTATTTGGCCATTCCATGCCGTTTTACTTCCCTCCGACACCCTCTGTTCAGGCTGGAGCATTATAGGCTTTATCTCCTGTTGCCACTGAACTACACATATATATACAGGCATAAATTAACAATTTACATTCAATTTTCATTAAAAGATACTGAATGGTTCAAGCTTACCACAATTTCATGGAAATAAACACAGATACGTTGATTAGCAATGAATTCTGGCACAATTACTGGCACAAATTCCCATCTGCTTATGTTCCAGGCTTTTATTTTAGCAAAAATGTGAGCTGGCTTCAACGCACTGTCGCTTTATCAAGATTATTTGCACTAGTGGTCTCGAACTAACGCTCCTAAGTGAGTATATCAGCAAGTCTAGCCAATGAGGCCACGTTTCGACAAGTGTTTGAAAAATGTTACCTTTCTACGTCTCCCTAACAACCAAGATAGTATTTATAGTCCGACCAATCGTGGTTCGTCTTTCATTTGTTGCGCTCCAATCAATTTGGAGTTTACATGGTAGGCTATTTCTGTAACGCAATGTTTTTTCAAACACGTTATAAAAAAATTTTATGAGCAGAAATGATTTCATGCTGTCAGGCATCCCCAATATTTTATTTTGGTTATAACTTGTTAATTCCTAGACTATTTGCGTAACGTTTTACATATTCTTTGTCAGCAAACCCTAAGGAACCCAAATATCCAAATTTAAAAGAGCTACGTGGCTGCGTTCAAAATATGCAATTTCTACCTCCTGTTTCGAAGATGTGCTGTCTGGAAGGGTAGTGTATTTTATCACTGTCCGTCTGAAAAAAAATTTAGTGTGTGTAGTCTTACACGCGTGATGTCAGCATTTGTGTATCGCGCGACGCGTGTTGCATGCGTTCCTGATTTTCAGCCCTCCCTCTCTCTTAATCCTTTTGTCCATCTGTTCGTTCGTTTTGGTAACGCAGTGTAGAAAAAGACATGAATGGAATTTAAAATTTAGGTCAACTTGCATATTTCAAGGTTTTTCTTAGAAAGGCCGCACATTTTATTGTGTGTTTGGGAAACGCGTGTATGTTGCAGAAGGCCTATATTTAACGTGGAAACGTTACAATTTGCAGACGAAGCATAAAACAAAGGGGATTTCGAGTACTGTCATTGTGACAGCACTGTTCTTTACCATTCTTCTTCCTTTATTTATTATATGGATTTATTAGGCTTTATATTTACTAGATAATTTATATATGTGGATTAGAATATTCCACGACACTCGTCCCACATCTCTTGATATGTCAAAAACCAGTTGCTAATAGCAACGAAGATTATTTTTCTATCAACAATATTCAGAACTATATATGCTTCTTACACTGTATACATCAAGAATACATGCTATCTATTTTCTTTATTAACGTTATCATGAAGTTTTACAACAAAACTATTAGCAAAGAGGTATGGCGTCCGCCTCTAATTCTAAAGGTACTGGGTTCGGTTCCAAGTACAGGGAATATATTTCATGAGAAGTTTTTTTCACAACCAGTGAGCCCTAATCATGTCATGCTCCACCCCTTTCCGAGTCTCATGGTTAGTTAGATCGGATACCTAGCCTTCTTGAATCTGGTTACAAAAAAAATAAGAGGTCCCGTGTTGAAGTTGGGCATGTTAAAAATCCCTCGGCAGTTGGAAATCGTAAAGAGTAGGCCAAACGGACTCTGGCATCGCAAAATTTACAAAATTATGAAAACTATTTATAGAGTGATTCCTTTATACACACATTGGGATCCTCGCCGGTGCTACGGAGTTCGTGCACTGTGCTGAGATCTTCCTTGTGTGATCTAAGGGATAATATCTGAGCACTGATGGAGTTGTCCGTGTGCAATGAAGATGGTTCTGTTCTGTGCTATCAGCTTAATGTCATCCATTAGATGTGCAGAGAGAAAAACAAAATTTAAAAAAAAAATGGATTAGATTCAAAGTGTCAACGCACAAAGTGAACGTATTTATGACGGAAGGAAAAAGTGATAACAAATAAAAGATGCACTTTGGATTCCAGTCCAGCTTTATCTAGGTAGTTTGTCTATTATCATGGATAGTAACCAACGAAGATCTATCTACCTTGTTCGCTTCGTATTACGGTTCTTGTCTCCACACACATCAGGAAGCGTACTTCTGTCTTGATCGACTGTGTGTGGTACACCCGTTTTGGGCCCTCTCCCAGTATTGAGAAACCAGGCAGATCACTGTGTCCATTTCAGATTTTGCTCATTGTCTCTGGTTTTTTTCTCAGACTTTCTGGTCCTGAGTATTCCTCTATAAATGCCTTCGGGCAGAAGAGGAAGGGCATCCCTCGACACCTTCGGGTATAAGAGGCTCTGTCCGTTTTGGCTGGAATAAACCAGGAAGGATCGATGGTTTCATAGCGTTTAAAAGTACACTTGAGGGCAAGTTCGGGCACAATGGGCTAATCACCTGTTTGTCAAACATTTTGATTACATGTTTTGCCCAGAAGCGTTGTGCTCTTTGGGTTCCCTAAACACCCTGTTTACGGAGTAGACGAGGTTCCGATTATGAGATGAGATGAGTCTCCACACACATCATCTGTTCTTCTATTTCTTTTTCTCCTATCTGCTCCCAAATTTTCTTCTTCACCTTATCTTTACCTTGTTTTAGGCTATAACTTTATGTTTGTCATTTTCTAGCATTTATGTCTGTCCTTATCAAGATGTCCTGACTTGAGTCCTCGTTCATTCATCCCCGTTTTCTGTCATTATTTGGTGCTCAGTTGAATTGTGTATTTGTTCTCTCATCCTGATCATATTTTTTAATCGTAGCACTGTTTAATGGCCACTTACGCATCGGTGGTGATAACATTGCAACAGATATCGTCTTTTTTTTTTTTTCCTGCTGTGCGTCAGATTATCAATACATTGTAGTTTAGACGTATGTATGTTGTTTACGAGAGCTCGTGCGCAAACATATATATATATATATATATATATAAGTACATGAATTATGTAATTGCACTTCAATATATGGACAGTAATGTAGACAATGAATTAAGCAATGATACTATTGAGCGTCCGATTGACAGAGTGGTTAGAGCGCTGGTCTCTTGCGGCATAGGTGCCGGGCTCGATTCACAGTGTCGACACGCTTCAGTCTACCCAGCTGTAAATGGGTACCTGACTTTGCTCTTGAGTTAGGGAAGGAAAAAGCAGCGAGGACGGGAACTGGTCACCCCACCTCTCGATGCTGAACCTAGTATAGTGAAGTCTCTAACATTTCATTCCCCTACGGCCGTATCTGCTATGAGTCTACCTTTACCTTTTAATATCCAACACATTAGGTGGGATGGACTTGTTTGCCTTAATTCAAGGGATTTACATTTGTTTTACTGCTGAGAAGACCGGAATGTAGCGCGACCTCATTTCGAACTTTGTCCTTTTCCCTCACGAAGCAAGCTCACTATCCACGTTACCACTCGGACGCTCTCTGAAATAAGTTGACATATATTAAATGGATACAAGACCATCTCTTGGGAGGTGCACCCGGTGCGACCGACTTGGGGGAGGTGTCGAAGAAACAAATGTAATAACATTAAAATTTTAAAAGGACAAGAACATGGAATGAAATTTACGAAGTTAAAAAAAAAATTCATTATGTGAAACTGTTCGTTTCACCATATGTCTAAATGTTTCCTGTTTTTAAATAGAGCACACTGTGCACTCATCTGTAATTCAACATGAATAAATACAATACTACCTACAATAAGATTTAAAACAAATAAGATATTCTGTTTTTGTACAATGCCACTATGGACATCACTTGCGGAAATTATAGTGTAATCCAACTCAATAGCATGAAATTAAGTCTCATTAGAGACCAATACAATACGGCGCGGATGGATTGGGGCGTAACGAGACCTCGCACTACTTTGACAAATCCCCATGTAACCCCTGCAAGGATGTACATAATTTCACAGCTTATATCAGGAAAGGTATTACAATGTTTTTAAATACTGTTTTTTAGATCCAGTTAAATGTGCAAATCCTAAATAGAAGATGTAACAATAAATAAATAAGTAATATTTATACCATCTTTCTATTGATTAGCAGAGTGGTTAGAACGTTTGGTTCCAGGGGCAAAAAGGAAAAACCGAGTTCGAAACTAGAGGCGCATCACACTCAAGTCATCTTCTTTTTCAAGTATCGTGCCTGGTGGGATAGTGATCATGTCTCTCCACAATTTCATGTCTGCAGTACTCGAGTCTATCAAATTATAGGGTACCCCGCCTTACTCTTAAATTAGGGAAAACAGTTTGAGCTATGGGGCTACAGTTATCTATCATATGTTTTCGGAATTAAGAATAATTTATTCAAAGCAAGCGCAGTAAACGCCCGATTTAACTAAGATCAATCATCAGAGCAACACCTCTGTTCTAGTAGATGTAGCAATAACACACGATGTTTAAATATACATATACCAAAAATAAATGTAATAAACATTATCCATTGAGTGTTGAGATCTACGAACCAGGCTATCGAACATTTGTCATCCTACTGATAATTGGTAGTTAAAGATATGTACATGCAAATACGTGAGTGGACTGATGTCTTTAGGTGTGAAAAAACCTGACGTCTGTGTATTGTGTAAATATTTAAGTCCCAATGCAATTATAGGATTTTGCTCGATATGGAATCTTTCATGTAAAAACACTCCATATTGAATTAATGTAGGCGTTCCTAACGGTGTTATCAATTTTAATTATTCTCCTATATATTATATTGTGTATTTCATACATGTCATTACATTATAGATGATGTATGTATATATCTATTTATGCACACGTGTATATATGTAAATGTATATGTTCGTACGTATGTATGTATGAACGTTTGGCGATTGTTTCCTGGTCGGGTTTGGCACACTTGCAGACTCTAAATGATTATCCGGTATGATATAGTGTTTTTATACTATATCAAGCATATATTTAAAGCACATATTTTGGGGAATCACTACTGTCATTATTTATTTAATCTGGTTGAAATATCAAATTGTGGAGAATAGTTCAGTGAATTCACAAGGCCCCAAAACATAAGGGCTTATCTTAAGATAGGTGTCGAAAATTCTGCGATGTCCTGGTTATAAGTCTTCCTGCTCACAGCACTGCTCAGCTTTCATGATTCAAGATAAGGTAGGGCCCTCAAATCATATGGCCTCGAACAGGTACCAGGGTTGAACAACAACGTGACTGGCTCACTTCAGTTTCACACCCAGAAACTCTGGAAGTAGAGGATTAATTTCCCCTCAAAATAATATTCTGACCTATCTCCATTTGTAACAGGTTTTCAGATATCAACCAATCAAAAATCAGAACATAATACATAAATAATTATTTTCCCCCTCTGGTAGTGTGCTCTATTATCATTAAATATCTCAAACATATGTTTTTTTTTGTTTCACCTTCCTAGTCCTAATACAATATTATAATTTCATAAATACATTCAGGTAATAACATGAATTACATAAAGATGGATAGTGATTTTCTAGCTATAACTCAAACATTATTCATTAAAGTCTTTTTCCCTTATTAATCTCTCTTTATCCCAACTTTTAAGTAAAACTGCAAGGATTTTATTAAGTTCTTTCCCCACAATGATAATATCTTTCTTAGCAACTCGGTGAAACAACACAAAGTTTGATGTTAACTTTACTCTTTATATAAATTTATATGTTCTTTTATCTCCCAAAGTACAAGCAAAGCTGTAGGGCTTTTACATGAAACTATAAGATTATATCTAACCCCATTTAATGAGTGTACGTAACATGTTGAAATGGCACTTGTACGACTGGGACTCTCCCCTTCAAATATTCATTCATAATCAATATGGCAAACACATTTTCAAATACAATAATAATTATATAAAATGTTGGTCTTACCGAAATATCGAATTTTTTTTTATTCACTATGTAAGTTAATTACAGGCCATAAATGGTCACACAAGATCTCCTGCTGAATAACAGAACAGCGAAGGCATCTGATCACACTTGTCTGTAAACGTTATTAACTTTACATGTGAAAGTTTAAATTGAAAGTGGCAAGGAACGCTCGTCTTTCTGAGTATTTATTTCACTTTCTTAGTTATGCTCAGCAACCAATCAGGTGACTTCCGTTCCTACGCGTCTATTTTCAAAAAGTTAACCTACAATTTTCAAATCAGGAGACACCCCTTTCTATTGCCTCAATATGGCTAGCTTCAGTAAAGAAATCCCAGGCACGTCTATATATGTCTTCATTCTACCATATCGCTAGTATTATCTAAGTCATGTTAATACAGAACAAAAATATTTACTTAGTCTACCGTTCGTCATCTAATGTATAAGGTTTCACACTTCTGGCTATTATTTTTACCATTTTCGTCTTTCCTTTATATTTATTCAAATAACATATCTTTCTTTCTACATTAAGATAATATATTTAGACTAAAGAATATTATATAGTTAACAACTAATTAGTAGCATTTTAATCTTCATTTTTAGTCTTTATTTTTCCTATCGTTCGTTTAGGCCATTTAGTTTCAGTTTAGAAATTCAAACAAGCTCTATGCATTTCCCCCGTTCTCTCCCTTGTCTTTTCCAAGAAATACACCATTTCTAAAAGTATACTACCATTCACGCGTGCGTTTTGGGTAAGGCTTGCAAGTCTGTAACGTCACATTGGCATTTTCAACTATCGGCGTTTTACACGTTAACCCTTTAGGAACCGAGAAATAAAACTAGTCTTACAACTGGGGGGAATTTTGCGAGACCATATGTGGGCGTGTTGTACATACAGATTGTATTTTACGACATAATGTCCCCCGTTAGAAAAGCTTGCAATGGTAATGCAACTTTCAATATCTGTATGACAACCACGATCCACCTGCTTTTCTCTGCCTTAAAGTGATCATGAATTTATTGCAGTGGGGTCTTTCAAAGTAAGCACAGCTCAAGAAATCTGCCCCAGACCTCTGCAATCCAAGAGTCTAATTCAGCTGCAGATATTACTGTCTGTCTTATGCTGATATAAATCAAGTTTCACCATTCCTCTTCACTGAGTCTGTCCCAGGACATGTCCAGAGAGTATTAGACGTCCCTCAAGTTTGCAATAGTTATGAAGGATAATCTATAAATGGTGCTGGCAGAGTAATATAGGGGTTCCAGTAATGTCATTATCTGCCTGGCTAAACACTCGGAGTAGTTTCCATCCAAAAGCATCATTCAAAGTCAATGTGCTCCCTCCGAAGTGCACACAGCCTTCCATTGGCCTGAGCTCAGGCTTGACTGAATTTGGAACATCCTTTACTATTTTCCATACATAATTCTATAATGTGCCACTCAAATGAGGCCATATTCACCACTGTAAAACTTATCCTTACTATAATTTTGGTGAATTAATATGAAATGTGGGGAATGAGTTTCTGCATCAGAAATCAATCCGTCCTTAGCATTGTTATGTAATATGTGTGATCTCAATCCACTGTCCGTCCAATACTTCCAAATGGATTGTATAGGCACGGTCAACTACCTCTGTTATTGGGCCTTTATACTGCTAAATTAATAGCCATATTGTGAGGTGAGAGTGACATTAGGCCAACTGCCCAACCTTCCGCTCCCCACTCTCCTCGAATGATCACTTAGTTTTGGGTTCAATTCTGGCTGATTATCATCAATGCTAATGTTTGCCAGTTCCCGGACTGCGGTTTCAAACTGAGTCTGGGATGACTGGGTTTTGATTATGTTTTCTCTGGGTGCCATATGCAGAGATGCTAATGTGAATATTTGTGGGGAAGACTGTTTTTGGAAAGGGGTTTTCCTATCCACTGTGTCTACCCTATCCTGTTTATTTATACTTTTACTTTCCTTCTTATTTTTAGGCCCATATTTTTTTTCACACTGCTTTCTTAGCATGGGAGTATTATTTTTCCACCCTGTGGAGTTTACCTTGCAGCACTGGTCGCAGGCGTCAACAAATTTATCAATGTCTTCAGCTATACCTGGCCAGAAATATGCTACAGATGTCCTTTGACGTGTCGTACCCATCTTCTGGTGTACACCGTCTGGTAGAACATGTGCTTGTGCCATCACGTTTTCCCTATAACTTCTGGGCAGCACTAGCTGTCCCTCCCTGTTGGATCCTGCTCTAGCTTTCCTGTAGAGCAGTCCCTCCTTCATATAAAATTGTCCCTTTCTAGGGTGTGTATGGCTGTTTGGCAGTTTGCCAAAGCAAGGTTTTAATGATTTATCCTTTTCCTGGGCCTGTCTCATCTGCTTTGGATGAATAGTTAGTGGTGGTGTGTCCTCCTTTCTAGGGGTCGACCTGACCTGAAGTGTGGTCATTACAACAGGTTTTACCGGGCTTCCTAGAAACACATATTTCTTTCCTAACACCAGCGGGTAATTAGGGTCTTCACACACGGCTGCTCTAATCACTCCTTCCACGTACCTTGTCTTAACATTGATCTCGGCTACTGGAAGTGTCATGGTGGCTGTTCCCATGAGGGCCCCTTGTATCTCCACTTTCTCTGTGGTATACTGGTCAGGGTGCACCAGGGTTGCACTCACGACTGAGTCATATTCCAATCCGGAATCATAAAGGCACCTAACGGTGGCTCCATTACATAACACTTCTTCACAGGTGGGGGGATGTTGAAGATTAATATGATTCTCTGTCAGTTTCTTCCTCCCCTTGTCCACTGTGATCATGCATGCCGCGCGATATGGAGGAACTTTCCTACCACAGTCAATAGTATTATGGTTTTGCATCCTACAGATTTTACACCATTTTCCCTCTGGTCTGTAGGATTGCCTTTCATTATATTGCGAGTTTCTGTCACGTTGTTCGTACCTGGGCCTATCATAGTTTTGGTTTATTCTTGGGTTATGATCCCTAGTATCAAATTGGTTTTGATTGCCTTTATTATGTTCTAATTGCTTCTTCCTAGCTCCAGCCAACTCTGACTGGGCTGCTAGATATCTTTCAGCTACATTTAAAATATCCACCAGTCTCTCTGCACCCTGTTCTGTGAGAAACTTTCTCAAGTCTGGAGCCATGGACTCTCTAACCTGCTCCATCATAACCATTTCCTTTAAATCTTGGGTTTTCCCCAGAGCAGTCCATTTCTCCAAATAGGTCTCTAGTCGGGCCGAAAACTGGTGGTAGGTCTCCCCCGTGAGTAATTTAGCCTGTCTAAATTTCTTCCTATAAAATTCACAGTTTTTTCTCGTATCTGACCAATAGTGCATGTTTAAGAATGTCATAATCGTCTTGGTCATCTTTACTGAGCTTGGAAAATACTTCATAAGAATTTCCCCTAAGTCCCTGGGATACTTTAAGGCTCCACTTATCCTTCTCCAACCCATATGTTGTAGCTAAACTTTCAAAACGGCTAAGGAAGGACTCAATATCATCGTCTTTCTCAATAAAAGGATCCAAATGAAACCCCATGGCTGATGAGGAGGCCCCCTGGCGTGCAGCTGAGTCGGAAGTGGATGGGCTAGTTCCATTTTCAGGAGCATGGCCTTGTAACTCTAACTCTCTTAGTCGTAACTCATGCTCCCGCTGTAACCTTTTATCTTCTGCTTCCCTTTCAGCAGCCAGTCTTTTGTCTTCCCTTTCCGCCTCCAACCTCTTTTCTTCTTTCTCTCGTTCCGCCTCCCTCTGTAGACGTTTTTCCTCCTTCTCAGCCTCAAGTTTCTTTTCCTCCAACTGCAGCCTCTTAATCTCAGCCTCCCGATCAGCCTCTAATTTCTTAAGTTCTCTAGCATCTTCTAACATAATTCGTTTCTCCTCCGCCAATCTATCAGCCTCTAATTTCTTAGCCTCCCTAGCATCTTCCCTTTCTCTGGCTATATATTTATCAACCTCTGCTGTAACATAATAAATTAAAATCTGTCCCTCCATACCCATTTCCTTTGCAGTCTGCACAGCAGAAGATCTGTACTTGGCCAATTCTGCCATCTTACTATTCTAACCAATGTGATTTAAATAAACCAAAATATCTAATTAATCTCTAATTAACAGGACAACACAGAGCAATGTCAATTCACCAAAACCTCCACTTATTTACTTATTATATAACTTTGGAAATCCCGAAACGAGCCAACCCCACTATATGTACTAGAAGAAGGTTCAAAATCCCGGACGAGCCCCCAATATATGTGGTGGGTCGATATTACTTATATATATATTTGTGTAGCAGATGTGAAGTCAGCTATGCAAGCTCCTGAGGAAGTTTACCTTTTAACTATATGTCAGGAAACCTGTCTTGCTTCCACCAATGACTACCACCCGCTATGTATGTTATCCCCAATTTATATGTTATAATGTATGGATGTTGTGTAGCTACGTGTCTAGGGTATATGCAATGTATGTGCAGAAAATAACAACAACCACACTTTAAGGTTAATAAACAATTAAGTAAACAACTCCCTATTGAATTTTGGTCCGAACAATTTTTTTCAAATGTATTAAGTATAATTGAGTTGATTCATAAAAAAAAAATTAAGATTAAACATCTATATACAGTTACACACAATCTGGTTTCACTACTAAAGTCTTTTTATTTCTGACTAGGAAGTGTTCTTGTTGTAATACTCTAGTCCAAACTAAAGCACATATTTTGGGGAATCACTACTGTCATCATTTTATTTAATCTGGTTGAAATATCAAATTGTGGAGAATAGTTCAGTGAATTCACAAGGCCCCAAAACACAGGGCTTATCTTAAGATAGGTGTCGAAAATTCTGCGATGTCCTGGTTATAAGTCTTCCTGCTCACAGCACTGCTCAGCTTTCAGGATTCAAGATAAGGTAGGGCCCTCAAATCATATGGCCTCGAACAGTTACCAGGGTTGAACAACAACGTGACTGGCTCACTTCAGTTTCACACCCAGAAACTCTGGAAGTAGAGGATTAATTTCCCCTCAAAATAATATTCTGACCTATCTCCATTTGTAACAGGTTTTCAGATATCAACCAATCAAAAATCAGAACATAATACATAAATAATTATTTTCCCCCTCTGGTAGTGTGCTCTATTATCATTAAATATCTCAAACATATGTTTTTTTTTTTTTTGTTTCACCTTCCTAGTCCTAATACAATATTATAATTTCATAAATACATTCAGGTAATAACATGGATTACATAAAGATGGATAGTGATTTTCTAGCTATAACTCAAACATTATTCATTAAAGTCTTTTCCCTTATTAATCTCTCTTTATCCCAACTTTTAAGTAAAACTGCAAGGATTTTATTAAGTTCTTTCCCCACAATGATAATATCTTTCTTAGCAACTCGGTGAAACAACACAAAGTTTGATGTTAACTTTACTCTTTATATAAATTTATATGTTCTTTTATCTCCCAAAGTACAAGCAAAGCTGTAGGGCTTTTACATGAAGCTATAAAATTATCTAACCCCATTTAATGAGTGTACGTAACATGTTGAAATGGCACTTGTACGACTGGGACTCTCCCCTTCAAATATTCATTCATAATCAATATGGCAAACACATTTTCAAATACAATAATAATTATATAAATGTTGGTCTTACCGAAATATCGAATTTTTTTCACTATGTAAGTTAATTACAGGCCATAAATGGTCACACAAGATCTCCTGCTGAATAACAGAACAGCGAAGGCATCTGATCACACTTGTCTGTAAACGTTATTAACTTTACATGTGAAAGTTTAAATTGAAAGTGGCAAGGAACGCTCGTCTTTCTGGGTATTTATTTCACTTTCTTAGTTATGCTCAGCAACCAATCAGGTGACTTCCGTTCCTACGCGTCTATTTTCAAAAAGTTAACCTACAATTTTCAAATCAGGAGACACCCCTTTCTATTGCCTCAATATGGCTAGCTTCAGTAAAGAAATCCCAGGCACGTCTATATATGTCTTCATTCTACCATATCGCTAGTATTATCTAAGTCATGTTAATACAGAACAAAAATATTTACTTAGTCTACCGTTCGTCATCTAATGTATAAGGTTTCACACTTCTGGCTATTATTTTTACCATTTTCGTCTTTCCTTTATATTTATTCAAATAACATATCTTTCTTTCTACATTAAGATAATATATTTAGACTAAAGAATATTATATAGTTAACAACTAATTAGTAGCATTTTAATCTTCATTTTTAGTCTTTATTTTTCCTATCGTTCGTTTAGGCCATTTAGTTTCAGTTTAGAAATTCAAACAAGCTCTATGCATTTCCCCCGTTCTCTCCCTTGTCTTTTCCAAGAAATACACCATTTCTTAAAGTATACTACCATTCACGCGTGCGTTTTGGGTAAGGCTTGCAAGTCTGTAACGTCACATTGGCATTTTCAACTATCGGCGTTTTACACGTTAACCCTTTAGGAACAGAGAAATAAAACTAGTCTTACAACTGGGGGGAATTTTGCGAGACCATATGTGGGCGTGTTGTACATACAGATTGTATTTTACGACAATAATAAAGACTCTGATATGCATGTAATTGCATCTGTGAATGTTGTATGAATATAAGTAGTCATGTATATATGTATGCATGTATGCACGTCTAAATACACCCTCGTCCACTAATTAGCCATCGTTACATTTACGCATAGTTGGAAACATTTAATCCTATCTGGGACGATTATTAATTAGCCCTGGCCTTAAGATGAAACGAAGTACCAGTTGTATATCGTCATCATCCCCCCTAAGGCTTCCTAAGAAGCATACGCCTTCAACAAACTTACACCAAACCTTTCTGCCCTGTGCCATCAGCTCAAGGTTTTTCTATAACTTGTTTATATCATTTGTTCTTTGAGTTCTTGGTCGTTTCACTGTTGTCTTGCTTCTAACAGGAAGTGGGGCTTTTCGTATTATTTGG
Source organism: Oreohelix idahoensis (assembly GCA_024509875.1). NCBI lineage: Eukaryota > Metazoa > Mollusca > Gastropoda > Stylommatophora > Oreohelicidae > Oreohelix > Oreohelix idahoensis. Next base: position 106,831 of record JAMPIV010005299.1, on the reverse strand, counting down.
GATTCCGGAGTGAACTTGTAGCCAGAGACCAGAATGATTACTCAAGCCTATTTAGTGAGGATTCGCCTTCTTTTTTCACTTTTTGTGTCCTAAGTAGGCCGCATTATCGAACTGTTACCATAGAGGGTCTAGGGCATTATATCCAACTATTATTCTTCATCTCAACCTTCTTATAACTCGTATTCGCGACAAACAAGCTGTCGTGAGCCTTCGTGAGATCAACAGAAACTGAGAGTCCGATTGGCTAAGCGGGCAGAGCGAATGCCTCTCGTTGCAAAGATGCCGGGTTTCGGGATCGGAATATGGTGGCGACACGCTACAGTACACCGAGCTGAAAATGGTTACACAACTCTGCTCTTGAGTTAGGGAAGGCAAAAAGCGTCAAGGAAAGCGACTGGTCATCCCGCCTAATAAAAAAACTGGACCCAGTAATGTGAAGTCTTTAACACTTCACTACCCTTCGGCACTATCTACTACGGAACTATCTTTACCTTTTACTAAGAGACGCTAAAACACCCCGAGAAGACTAGCTAATAGCGTAACAAACAGTTCTTGATCTGGAAATCCCACAGTAAGAGAAATAGAGGACTTACAGACACGAGAAGGATAACAAAGCACGCGGAAAGACGTCAACGGATGGCACTGGAATGCAAGGCTTTGCCTTATTTTGTTTATGTATTTTCTGTGTGTGCTTAGTTGGCCGTATGTCCTGTTACGATTGCCTCTTCCAGCGAGACGATGACTCAATTATATTGGTCCCTGTTCGATTCCCCGGTGAGCCTTTTTGTTACTATTTTGTTGTCTTGCTTTTTTCTTTCTTTCTTTCTTACTTTCTTTCTGTCTTTTTTTCCGGTTTGTCTGTCTGTCTGTCTGTCTACTTTTCTGTCTGTCTTTCTTTCTTATTCGTTCTTTCTTTCTTATGATTACCTGCTATTAAGCTATTTTTCGTGTATTATTTACCATATAAAGTAGACGAATCTATAACATTCTCACAAGGCACTGTGAAAAGCAGTGAAATCATTGTGATTTTAAATTACTATTTAATTAAAAGTACTTTTGCCAGGAAGTTTAACAATGGTGCGAACTGAATCAGTTGAAGTGTCACGCTTTTAAATATTTCTTTACTTTTTTATTGTATTTATTTATTTATTTTTTAATAGAAAATATACGACAAGCATGGGAAACTAACAGCCAGGGATCCAGACCTCCAGGACGACCCAAAGTCCGCTGGGAGGACAACATTAGACAATCTTTGAAGGACCGAGGACTAGAGTGGAACCAGGCCAGGAGGAAGACAGCCGATAGGATAGTCTGGCGCTCTCTCTTACAAATCTCTACACCTCACGGTAGAAGAGGAACGAATAAGTAAGTAAGTACATAAGTATAGAAAATATAAGATCGACCAGGGCAAAGGAGAGAAAAATCACAGCGTACAAGATGATGGCATTAATTTTACCCACCCGAGTGTTACCGAACCGAGTGTTACCGACCCGAGTGTCACCGAAGTTCGAAAGGGGAACGAACGAACGAACGAACTTTATTTTCAAAGGGTTAAGAATTGGACACGCAGTCCCGTCTGACATTCTGCCCTTCCTCTCTCTATCATCATGTATACTATATCCTTTCATCCTCACATTTACTTTAAGCATAATTAAGGCATTTATCATTATAAAAGTAATATTACATTTGCAATAATCATGATAATTAAAGTACGTTTTTAAAATTAAAAACAAAATAACAATAATAATAATAATGAATTTAAAAATAAAATAAATAAAAAAAAAAGCAAGACATAAAAATCAAATTCTTCAGGGAGCAAAGAATAGCATCACTGCGACATACCACGCATGTCGTAAAAACGGACTAAGGAGGGTTGGGCGTAGGGTCGGTTACCCCCTACCCTGAAGAATATTTAAAACCACAAAAACTTCAACAAGCAACATGGACAGGTTAACTAAAGAAATCTGCTACGGAGTCCCCTGCGTAAGAGAGGTAGAGGAAGGCCAAAGAACACACGGAGAAGAGAACTGGAGACGGACATGAAGGGGATTAAGAAGATATGGGAAATCCGTGAACGGATGGCACAGGACAGGAAGACTTTGCATAAGTTTGTTGATGGCCTATGCTCCTTGGGGAGCTAAAGAGTGATAAATTTTGGTTTTACCAGGAGAGACAGAGTGACAAATGATGATATTAGAAACAATTTTGAAACTATATCCTTTACTACATATATAGAGAAACAGAAAATAAAAATAATTTTGGCTGCTGTACCAAATATATAAACCAAAACAAAATGTGTTTGGCTCCTGCACCAATTATGTAGAGACAACAGAAAAAAATAGTTTGGCTCATTTACCAAATGTATAGAGAGGCAACAAAAAATATTAGTTTAGCTCCAGTACCAAATATATAGAGCAGATACAGAACAAAATTAGCTTGGCTCCTGAACCAAATATATAGAGAATCGAAAAAAAAATGTGTTAGGCTCCTGCACCAAATATATAGAGAAGCAGCAAAAAGTATTAGTTTAGATCCAGTACCAAATATATAGAGACACAGAAAAAAAATGAGTTTGGCTCCTGTACCAAATATATAGAGAGACCAAATAAAAATTAGCTTGGCTCCTGTACCAAATATATATAGAAACCAAATAAAATGAATGAAGCTATATCATGAGAATATGCCCCATCAGTTACCACTACGAACCTACATTAGAAAAAGATCTAGTTTCAGGGCACGGGGAAGGTCAAGAAGCAGATGGATAGACAACATAATAGAAATCCTACAACAACACGTGACTCACATTAGCCAATACGACAGACTTGGCGCAAGAAAAAAAACGTCAGCACCCCACGGCGGACGATGGCAAGCGTGGATCAAATAGGTTAACCAGTACAGTATTACTTTTTTTTTCCTCATATAATTGCTTCATTTTCGTTCTTGTTCATGACAGATGACTGCAGTTCACATCATTCTAGTGTTCACAGCGTCTACCTAGCCTTATCTTTGGTCCACCAACATTGAGCTTTAGCTCTTGGTGACTAAAGCGCCTACCCAGAGACGGATTAAAAATGAAGCTAATGAAGCTTTAGCTTCAGGGCTCCCCTTCTCCAAATCCAATTTTTTTTCTGTAATACGTTTCTTCCTCGCCCTCCAAAACTTTTTTTTTTTAAAATGGGATCTCCAAAATGTAGATCCGCCACTGCATCTACCTATCACAGACGACAAAAATCAAGTGGTTTAGCAGACATTTTTGAGTCAGCTCCGCAGAACCTCAAATTCCACTTCTCTATTTTTGTCCCTAGTGTCTCGCAATGTTATCTGGGTCTAAGATTAAAGAACTTGAGAGCTGAACAGACCAAGAAAACCTCACAGCGTATATAACAGTGTTCTGTTTACAAAGGTGCACCATAAATATAATAACTCCACATATGCTGATCGAAGGCTGTAGAATTTAAAATCCAGTGTTCCCTCCCATTCCGGTGTTGAATTACTTCTTTCGACAAGTTGTAAATATCTGTGGGCATTGATATGCAACGGGCCTTCACTTGAAGTACCCGAACAGCGTGCCGTTCCGTACCAGCCCGAAGAGGACAGATAATCTGAAATGGAGAGAACTCTTATCCCACGTCCATTGCTCTTTACGCCTCTGATGGTCCAATTTTGCTCTTCGATTTGGGGGTACCCTTATTCTCCTGCCCAGACTCATTTCTCCCTGGTCTATTTGTCCAGGATGACATCTGATGCATACTTCTTTCTCTGTTCATTTTTCTACTTCTCTGTTCCGTCTTCCATGAGTTATTCGAACTTCTATAACAATGATCAGGTTTCGTTCTTAATTTTTAAAAAAGAAGAAAATCTCAACTTTTGAAAAGCAGGCAACAGTACAGGTCACTACTGCGCGAACAATTATCTACACTTGCAGCAGTTAAAGAACAATCATATATATATATATATATATATATATATATATATATACAGTCATGCGCCACTTAACGTCCACGATACGTTCTGTGAAATATGACGTTATGCGATTTGGACGTTGTGCGAACACCATACTTTATACTTAGCAAAGTTATATGTTATACTGTAGCGTACCTGTATTGACTAAATAGCCAAGATACTGTACACATTCGGTAATGTATTTTCGACAGTTCACATTAAAATAACGATAGTAAGTACAGTACAGTACATACATAGGCCAGTAACATAGGCGTTTATTATGACTATCAAGACATATGTACTGTATTATAGGTTATATATGTACTGTACCATTATACGCCTGGCATCACAATCGCTTTGTACTGTATACAAGAGATATGAGATACACGTGTTGCGTGCGGGAAGCTGTTGCTTTCGCTACTTCCGGTTACGTCCGCTTTGTCCTGTTCTCCGATCGGGTTTTCTGAACTCTATTATAACCTTATGGGACCACGGACGTATATGCGGTCGGACGTTGTCCGAACGGACGTTATGCGGCGCATGACCATATATATATATATATATATATATATATATATATATATATATATATATATATATATATATATATATATATATAGAGTGTGTGTGTGTGAGTGTGTGTGTGTAAACCTTTTCTTATCATGTTTTCTGTATAAGTTAATAAAACCTGAGAACAGGATTAAAATTGCTAAAAACTCCTTTGAGTTTTGCCGTGTTTGCCAGTCTTAATTATGTTCATCCAATAGCCAAAATGGCAATAATTTATTTTTTTACTTCTTCCCCAAATCATTATACAATGTTCTTTGTAGGTTTTGATTATGCTTTTTGCTCTTTTCTATATATTGTTTCTCTTGATTATAGAGTGTCGGCGTCTGTGGCCTAATGGATATGAACGCAGTTTCATAATCCAGATATACCAGGTTCGAAACCTGCTGCAGGCGGTTTGGTAGCAGATCGCTTTGTGTGGATTTTTAACAATGGTATAAGCGCCGTACCGTTCAGAAAGCAATGGCAAACTACTGAATGAAAAAAATTGCCTAGAAAAATCACAAAACAGCCAATAAAAGCTGGGGTTGATTGCCACGTCCTGTAAAGGATAAGCAACTAACTTTTGATTATAGAGTAGCACAGTTACACTTAAGATGGTTTGGTCATCTCTGCAGAATGGTAGAAGATCGGTTACGACGACAAATATGGAAAACCTAGAGCCAGGGATCCAGACCTCCAGGACGACCCAGAGTTCGCTGGGAGGACAACATTAGACTATCCCTTCAGGACCAAAGACTGGTCTGGAACTAGGCCAAAAGGATGACAGCTGATAGGATAGCACGGCGATCCCTCTGGCAAGCGTCTACACCTCAAGGTACAAGAGGGATGACTAAGCAAGTAAGATTATAGGTTAAAAAACAACAGGTAAAAGATTCCGTTACACGCCCATTGAGGCATACTGGGAATATGGTGTTAGGCCCATATTTTCTTGACCATAGGCACACTAGGGGTGATGTGGTCAGCATCACGCCGGCCGCCTTAACCTTCCCAGAAGTTGCTCTGGTACCCAATTCATGAGGCTGGGTCGACCTCAGAGCCGTTTGCGGTCTAAACAATCCCACTTCAACTGGGGATCGAACCATGGACCACCGAGCTAGGAAGCCAGTGCACTAACCACAGTGCTACCCGGCTCCCAAGATTATAAGTAGATACGGTAAATTTGAATATACTGTAATAGTTCTGTTCCAAGTTAAAAAAAAAAAACGTTAATATTTAAAATGCATAGAATAAATGCTAACAGTCAGAGGCGTACTCAAAGTATTTGACACCTGGGGCGGATCCAACCTTTGGCACCCCCTCCCCCACAAACAAAAAACACATGGGCACGTATATTTTTAACAGTAAGTACTATCATAAAAGTGTCCAATGACACCCGCCGTCTGGCTGTCACCCAGGGCGACCGCCCCCCTCGGACCCCCTTTAGTACGCCACTGCTAACAGTATAAAAGATGAGAGAAAGTAAGGACAGAATGTTTGACGGGCCAGCGTGCCCAATTCTCAACCCTTTGAAAATAAAGTTCGTTCGCTCGTTCGTTCCCTCTACCTCATTCCCTCTGTCGTACGTTAGTTTGTCTAGGGGCTAACGTCGTCTCGATCAAATATTTGAGCATGTCAAAGTACGACGGATTAATATGGGGAATAACTCTAAATATGATTGCGTTTCTTCCGTTTGGTAAATATCGCTATCGACTCCAGCTTTCCTGAGACCTGGATGGGGGTGGCTGATTGCGCATGCTTCAAGAGTTGCGTCCCAAGATGACCCTTAATGACCTCTGGAGATTTCTATTATGCCGTGCGGGTACGACTGTCGTGTGCACTAGACAAGTTTTTCTCGATTAGGTTTGTTTAGAACAAACAAATTGTAAGATGTTCTTTGTTCGATAGTGTTCTTCTGCTGATGTAAAAACGTATGGGTTTTAAGTCCTATCTATCTATCTATCTATCTATCTATCTATCTATCTATCTATCTATCTATCTATCTATCTATCTATCTATCTATCTATCTATCTATCTATCTATCTATCTATCTATTTATCTATCTATCTATCTATCTATCTATCTATCTATCTATCTATCTATCTATCTATCTATCTATCTATCTATCTAATCTATCTAATCTATCTGCCTGCCTGCCTGTCTGTCTGTCTGTCTGTCTGGCTCTCAGTCTGTCTGTCTGTCTGTTAAACTATGGGTCCACCTTCTTCTTCTTCTTTGATCCATAACCACCAACCGTCAAAGCAGTCAGCGGCCATCACGCCTGGTGGCGTCTTGTAGGGCAGCAACAAATTGATTCCACTTTGCTCAGTCGGCGGCCATCCTTCGTACAGTGCCCCAACTGTGGTTCATTCTTTACATTTCAGCTTCCACAGTTCTCCGCCAGGTTGTTTTTGGTCGGCCTTTCTTTCGCTTTCCCTCGGGGGTCCATAGCATAGCTGTTCTTGTGATGGTATCAGGGTCCGTTCTGAGGACGTGGCCAACCCAACTCCAGCGTCTGCGGGCTATGATGGTGTGCATGTCCTCCTGGTTACTCCGAATAAGTAGTTCTTGGTTGCTGATGGTGTTTGGCCAAAAGATTCGGAGAATTTTCCTTAGGCAGATTGTGTGGAAGGAGGACAGTTTAGTCATTTCCTTCTCTGTTACTCTCCAACATTCCGCACCATAGAGAAGCACAGAAAGTACACAGCTCTCATACAGTCTTAATTTGGTGTTTGTGCTGTACTGGGAAGACTTCCAAATGTTGTTGAGAACAGCCTTTGCTGTTCTCGCTTTATTCATTCTGTTGTTAATGTCCTTGCTTGTTCCGCCGTCAGGTGTTACTTACTATGCATCCTAGGTAAGTAAATGTGTCTGTCTGTTCTAACTTCTGGTTCCTTACTGTTATTGGCTCAGGATTGCCCACATTTAGTGTCATGACCTCTGTCTTCTTCAAATTGATGTTCAGGCCAACCTGCTGGCCATACTTATTCAGTCTATTGGTTTTGTCTTGAATGTGTTGATGTGAAATGGGTCTACCTAGATATCCGTAAATATTTATGTTAAGATTTATATCTGCTTCTATCTATGCTATGTGCCTATATATGTATGTGTGTGGGTGTGTGTGTGTATGTATATATATATATATATATATATATATATATATATATATATATATATACACACACACATACATACATACAGGTGTGGGCATGTATGTGTGTGTGTCAACATACGTATCACTTAATTATCTTCTTAAAAAACAAGCCAATAAGCTATAATCTTCTCACTACAAGCTTCGATAGAAATTTCTACTATAATTTATCTCTTATTACTAAGTCATTAATTAACCCATGCCCTCTAAGGCCTTCTTCCTGCTCAAGTCTTCTTTGTACCCTTCTGTCTGCTTCCAAACATTGAAAAAAAAAAAGGAGTAGAAAAAAATTGTTCTTGCCAAAGACGTCATAGAGATTAAAAAAAAAATGGCATTCTCTTTGCCTCGTCATCTGCCCAGATCGCTAACGATTACTGTAAACAACAACAAATCTGTCGCTTTTCCTTGAAGTAGCAAACAGGTCAACCCTGGACAAACAATTTTGCTAATAATAGCAGCTGGAGCCAACAAATCCACCGGTCGAGAATAATGAACGACTATTCTTTATTGCCGGTTGGAGTAATCAGCGTCAGCGTCAAAATTTTTAATTGTTCCAATATTGGGATTAGAAGCTGATTGTGGGAATGGAAGGTAGGGGATGAAAATTCCGTCAAGACATTAGACACGACAGACTTTGTTGTTTTCCGTCGAAGATCAAAAGTACCAATGTAAACAGAAAGAGAGAAAAATAAGATAAAAAGACTTGAAATTAAATGAGGACATTTCTTCTTCTTCTTTGATACATAGCCGCCGACCGTCAAAGCAGTCAGTGGCCATCACGCCTGGTGGCGTCTTGTAGGGCAGCAACAAATTGATTCCACCTTGCTCGGTCGGCGGCCATCCTTCGTACAGTGCCCCAACTCTCATTCATTCTGTGCATCTCGGCTTCCACAGTTCTCCGCCAGGTTGTTTTTGGTCGGCCTCTCTTTCGCTTTCCTTCGGGGGTCCATAGCATAGCTGTTCTTGTAATGGTATCAGGGTCCCTTCTGAGGACGTGGCCAACCCAACTCCAGCGTCTGCGGGCTATGATCGTGTGCATGTCCTCCTGGTTATTCCGAATAAGCAGTTCTTGGTTGCTGATGGTGTTTGGCCAAAAGATTCGGAGAATTTTCTTTAGGCAGATTGTGTGGAAGGAGGACAGTTTCGACATTTCCTTCTCTGTAACTCTCCAACATTCCGCAACATAGAGAAGCACAGAAAGTACACAGCTCTTGGTGTTTGTGCTGTACTGGGAAGACTTCCAAATGTTGTTGAGACTAGCAAAGGCTGTTCTCGCTTTATTCATTCTGTTGTTGATGTCCTTGTTTGTTCCGCCGTCAGGTGTTACTATGCGTCCTAGGTAAGTAAATGTGTCTGTCTGTTCTAACTACTGGTTCCTTATTGTTATTTGCTCAGGATTGCCCACATTGAGTGTTGTGACCTCTGTCTTCTTCACATTGAGGTTCAGACTGTGATGAAGTGAATCTGTGTCACAACGCGCTCAAATCTCCCCGTGTGAAAATTAACTAACCTACTCCAAAAATCTAGTAACGTAAATTCATAACCTATAAACCACTCCTACTATATTTGAAAAATTGCCAAGGACAAGGTCAAACTTACCGCTAAAAATTGGACAAAATAATTCGAATTTTCCACTATTACAGTTAAAAATCTATAAATAAATTCAATGTTTGACCTTGGTCTCAAGGACATCGTCAAATCAACCGCTAACATTTAAAATAAAGCATTTGAATTTTCTAACGCCAAGCGCAAAATTACCACCCCCTTCCCCTTCCCCCAAACACACACGCACACGCTCGACCCTTCCCAATATTTATGACGAAAGCCGTAAAGCTTGGCAGCGAACCAATTTTTTGCCTCGTTTTATATGGGAGAGAGAAGGTGGATTACAATGGAAATCAAAACTAACTTGGGCGTTTGAAAAGAAACTTAGATAATTTCTTTCTTTATAAGTAACTAGTATGTCTTGAAGGGTAGCGCTAATATTTGTTAATATATATCATAAAATGTTCCCTTATGATAAATTTTCTGGCCTTAGACAATTAGTTTATTAATATTTTAGTTCGGTGAACAGAGAACTATAAATTAGGAAAAAATTCCCGAGATGAAAACGAGGATAAATGGGTAAAGGAAAACTATATAGGAAGCTAAAGGACAGTTGTCCTTTTAATAATCACTTTTAATATTAAAAATCGACCCATTTATAACAAAGATATGGTATAAATAAAAATTGAGACAGACGAACAAACACCCTTATCAACTGCTCAATTTGGTTGCGTGAGAATGTTAGAAATTTCTTGACACGCGTTCTGATTGGTCAAGGCGTAGAGTAGCTTGGGGCAATAAAATTAACATTTCGTTGGCAAAAAACCGCTATTTGAGATTAAACCTATCTAAAGCTGACAACAGAGGGAGAGCCTGTGTGACCAAAGCTTTCACCGTCTGGACACGTAAGGCAGTGGTAGAACCCATTAACTGATAAAGTCAAGCTTATGATATGTGATATTCTTGTTTGAGGGTAAGGCACAATAAATATTTGCATTGATTTAAGTAACATGCAGGCCACAATTTGTGTTACGATAGCCAAAATAAGAATGCAGTCTTTCGGAGTGAAAGAAAGGCATAAAATATTTGCTAGTGGCTTACAAATTTTGCGCATGCCAATGCAGTAACCCAGAAGGGATATTGGCTCGTGCAGTGCCATAAATGTTTAAATATTATGTAAAATCATGTAGAGAATGTTAGAAAGAATTTATCCACAGGTTTCAGTGCTAGAGTAAGCACACTCTATCTATTGTATGAACGACCAGCCCTGTATAAGATGTTGTAAGAGATATTAAGGGATTACAAGCTATGTATTGTACATCCCTATCTATTGTATGGAAGAGACTTATTGGAGGAGGAAAGAAGAGCTTTGTACTTGTGGTGAAAAATTCTAATCCACATATATAAATTAGAAAATAAATGTAAAGCCTAACGAAGTAATTCAATAAAAGGAAAGAAGAATGGTAAAAGAACAGTGCTGTCACAATAGCGTACGCCTGTGTTGTAGAACGCCATAATTTCTGAACAAGAAAACCCCTTTTTCTGCTCCGTCTACATAAACTACACGCGTGTCTTAAAAAAAACTGGTACTGTGTTTCTTAGAAAACCTTGAGATACGCAACTGCTTAATGACCTAGATACCATACTAGCATTAATGTCATTATATACACTGCGTTAACCTAAAAGACAGACGGGCTTAGAAGCGAGAGAGAGAGAGATGCACGGAGGAACGCATGCAATACTACCACGTCGTCTCGCGATTAATAGTGAAAGCCAATCCCACGCGTAAGGCATGAAGACCTGAATTTTTCAAATAAACAGGAATAAAAAACACTAACGATACGAGGTTAGGTTTTTGAAAACAGGTTTAAAATCTTATTATGAAACATGACACAATACTGTTTTACGTCTGAAATCCTGACTTTATACTGACAGAACAGTCGAAAAGGCAGAACAGGTGGCGGTTTGAAAAATAAAAAACAAATACACGACTATCCTATAATAATAATACATATTTTGAACGAAGCCACTTAACCCCATTAAACTTATATATTCTTGTACCTTAAGACTTGCTGACAAAGAATATGTTATGTGTTACGCAAATAGTCTAGTACTTAATAAATTATAGCCAAAATACTATAGTGAGGTTGTCTGACAGCACAAGATCATATTTGCTCATAATGGCATGTTGAACCACACTGCTTTAGGGGAAATGAGGCCAACAAGTTAGATACGTTTTGATTGGCTGTAGTAATATGTAAGGCAAAACCTTATTGGTCGAACTGCAAATACTATTATGGTGGTTAATGGCAACATGTAGGATAGGTAACATTTTTCAAAGGCTCTTGTAAACATGGTCTCATTGGTTAGAACGTTTGATATAGGCAAATAGAAGCGTCAGTTCAGGGCCAGTTTTGAAAATACATTTTGTAAGAAGCAAGTGCGTTGAGACCACGCTAATATTTTTCTAATAAAAGCCTGGGATAAGGCAGATCAAAATTGTGCCAGATTCATAGCCAGTCAACGTTACTTGTGTATATTTCCATGAATTGTGGTAAGCTAGACATATTTCGTCTATATATATATATATGATATGAAAATTGAATATGAAATGATAAATTGTGTCTGTATGTGTGTGGTTCAGTAGCAAACAGAAGGCAAAGCCTAGATATTGCTCCACCATGTAAAAGCGTGTCAGAGAGGAGTATAACTGCATAGGCAGATATGGGATTGCCAAATAGTACCATGACACCTATCTTATTGTATAGAAGGAATTAACGCTGGAATTGCAGAGGCGTAGTAACCATTAAGGAGAGGAATACTGGTGTATATTGTCACATGAGAAGCTAGCAGTTGGCCTACAGCGCTGAACTCTGTGTTTGTAATGTCCTGTATTTCAGTGTGGAAATAGATTATATATATTAGTTCTGAAGAAGGAGGTACAACCTTCTTATTTCAGTGACCGTGGTACTGAAGTATTAGAGCAGCACCTGGTCTGAGTTTTGCTGGATCCAGAGGGCTGGCAGCAGACTCCTTGTCCAAGATATCGACCAGTGGTGTATTTCAAGATAACTGAGAAGCAAGCGAGCAGAGGAGACAGTTTTCCTGCCGCCGACTCATAAGTTAAGAATTCGTCAGCCAGAGCAGCTCACCCTTGTATAACCCACCTTTAAAAATTGACTGTAATACTAAAGCAAGAGGGACAGTTATTGTTTTACAAATAAAAAGAACTGTGAACCCTTCAAGATTATTTCCACCATTAACAAACACATGAAGTCGTGATGACAAACAACAACATAGCTTCAAAAGCTAGTATTACCTCTTAATACCAGAGCATAACACCACACACATATTGTAATAATATTCTATGTCAGGACAAAGATCCTTTGTATAAATTTTGTACATACACATTGTGTTTACATTTGATTGTGATTCCTGATTCACTCTGTAGTTGGATCAGGATATCTATTATTGAAAGAAATTAATACATAAGTTAAAAGTTACACTTGACTTACCTAAGCTAGTCTTCTAGAGTGTTATATGTATGTGCGTGTCATAGTGTTGTAAAGTGTTGTGGATTTTAATTAAAGTGTTTATCTGTCTGTTGGTTGTTGTGAACTTACACTTCATCACTATCATAACCCTAGACATTCAACGTAGTCATCACAATATTCCAGAATAAGTCTGATTGAGGTCTAAATGTGGTAGCAAAGTAAGGTCATCTGTAACACACCACAATTATTAGATACAGATACCTTCACAGCTGATCTCAGTCAGTACACTAAGTCCCTATAAATATTTATATAATCCCAACTTACCACATATATTGGGGTCCTGTCCGGGATTTTGAATCCTCTCCTATTATATATATTGGGGGTAATTCATTTCAGGTAATAATAAAAATTTAAAAGGTATTCTTGGGTGGAAAATAAATAAGGTTGAGCTCTCGGTGCTTGTGGTTGTCCTTAGTATAATTAGTCATAGATTGAATTGTTTAGTTAGACATTGCATAAATTTGCCTGTTAGAAAGTGGCTGACCTGGCGAAATTTCGATCTGCCGCTATGCAGGCTGCTAAAGAATTGGGAATGGAGGGGCAAATTATGATTGCTTATGTCACAACTGAATGTGACAAATTCATTGAACGCGAAGAAAAAAGATTGGGAAAAAGTGGAGGGAAAGTTAGAGGGTGGAAAGAACTTAGGGTTGCAGATTTGAGGGTGACAAAGAGGCTAAGGCATTGGAGGTAGCTAGAGAGATTAAATTTGTTGGGTCAAGTTGGAGGGTGAAGAGAAGGGAGGTTTAGAGAAGCAAGAAAAAGAGAGACAGCTGGAAGAAAGAGAAGAAAAGGATAGAAAGAAAAGAGATTAGCTGCAGAAAGAGAAGCAGAAGAAAGAAGACAGGCTGCAGAAAGGGAAGCAGAAAAGGAGGAGAAGAGATTACAAAGGGAACATGAGTTACGACTAAGGGAGTTGGAATTTCAAGGCCATGCTCCTGAAAATGGTGCCAGTCCCTTTACCTCTGATGCTACTGCTAGTCAGGGAGCCTCAACCTCAGCTATGAGCTTTCATTTAGATCATTTTGTTGAGAAAGACGATGATATTGAGAGCTATCTAAATAGATATGAACTATTAGCTACCACGTATGGGTTAGAGAGAGAAAGGTGGAGCTTAAAGTTATCTCAAGGGCTTCGTGGGGCAGCTTATGATGTTTTTGCCAAAATGAGCAGAGATGATCAAGACAATTATGACATGTTAAAGCAGGCTCTTTTGTTAAGATATGAAAAGAATGGAGAATTTTATAGAAAAAAGTTCAGGAATGCTAAACTACTGTCAGGTGAAACATATCACCAGTTCTCTGCACGGTTAGAGACATACTTGGAAAAATGGACGGTTCTGTGGAAAACCCAAGATCTTAAGGAAATGATCCTTATAGATGTAGTGAAATCTGTGGGAACAAACGCTTAATTCCACCGCACGTTCAATTTGCATACCGAAGTAAGGGCCTAAACGATTTGCCGTGGTTTAACATTATACACTTTTGCTAGCGTTGGCTTTGAGATTTAAATATTTTCTTGTGCCAGAAATGCGATACCGTGAATGGCGTTTGTATTTTTCTCGATCCGCGTTCTGGGGACACGCATTGTGACGTGGCGCCGTTAGGTCTACAGGCATAAGGCAGTTTAAAATAAAAGGAAAAAAATTAAGGTTAACGACCGATCTTTTTTGGAAATGCCGTACTGAATTAAATAGGAGAGGGGAAGGAGTCCTTAATTTGAATATTAGAGGTCAGTTTTATTTGAAAAGGAACGCTATTCACTAACCGCCTCTGGTTGGCTGTAGTGTAATAGACTAAGGGTTGTATAAAACCAATTAGTATTGGGTATAGGGGGCCACTAGATGAAAAATTTCTTACACTAAAGACGTTGTTGTTAGAGACAAGGCAAGAGTACTGTCTTGGTTGCTAATTCTGCATAGCAGCTATCTGTATCGCCATATTCAACAACCTAGTGTATAAAGTTTCTTTGATGCGGTAAATATTGAAACCTTTATATTAACATTTATATTGTCATTTTTATCATTATTATGTATGCATTATTGAATTTGTATGAACCTTAAAAGGGAAACATTTATCTGGAGGGAAGCTAACATTAAACTCTGTGTTGTGTCACAGCGTTGTTAGGAACTGTATTAACCTGGTATAGAAAAGCCAGCCAGGCTTTCGGCCATATGGGGAGAAAAGAAAATTAAATATTTATGATGAAAAGAAAAAAATGTTTGTGTTTATGACATAAGACCAGGAAGATCACATGGCCGTCTTCTTCAGCAAGTCACCGTTTTTGTACATGAGTTTATAGTATTAATGTAAAAATGTTTCCTTTATCAAGGAAAATGTGGGTCAAACGGTGGTTTGAAAGTTATCAATNCAGAAGGGGGGCACCAACCAAATTGAGAACGTTAACTAATTGTTTAGTTACCATACTGATGTCTGATGATATTGCCATGTTAGAATAATGAAAGAGAGAGATTATTAGATGCTGAGTGGGACACATTTGTATTGTTCCAGAGTTTCATCTACGAGTGAAAGTGAGCCCAGGTGACCTAACACCTGTCCTTAAAGTATGCAGTGAGGCCTAACTACTGAGTGCCTACACAGTGATTCACCTATAGAAGCAGAAGCGTATCTTGGCAGTGGAGGCTGGCGTTTTTATACAGACTTTCAACCAGCATGGTTCCAGAGACCTCAGATAAGACTTGTCTGGGAAATTGATATCACAAACACTCCACTCTCTCAGTTTTCACTAGAGTATCAGACAGTGAGGAACAAAAAAACGTTCAATAAAACTTGTACCCTTTTTCTAGGAGCAAGAAATACTTGACATTTTCCCCGAGCTTGAAAACATATAAGTAATTGTGGGATAACATCGACTCAAGGACAGTTGTAAAATAATTGGTTGTAAATAATTTCATTATCATGTTGAGTTGATTAGTCCTGTGTCAGAAGAATAACTAGATACAGGAAAATAAATTATAAAAAAAAATAAGTTACATTCCAAACTTTACCCAGTGACTTGTTTAATCATTGTTTATTAGTAATAGGTGTAGTTGTTGTCCTGTTCATACACTTCATCACATTGCATATACCCTAGACACTTGCTAGACAACCTACACACACCAATACACTTCAGTAGGGGAAGATATATAATCGGGTGAGGTCGTGGTGGAAGCAGACAAGTACCCTGTAAACTTATTTGTATTTAATAAACCTCAGGGACTTGCATAGCTGACCTCACACCAGATACCAATAATAACAACCAATTCACCACATTAATTGGGACGCTCTTCCGGGATTTAAAGGTTCTTAGTACCCTACATTAAGTGAGTCACTAGTCCCAGTATTTGTAAAATATAATAGTAAAAATAATCTGAGAGTGGTTTGAGATATCATTGCCCTTTGTCTTGTGTTTAGAGTTGATTAATTAGTTAAGGTAGTGGATAGTATTTCATATTGTTAACTATAACATGGCGGATATGGCCAAATACAGATCTGCTGCTGTGCAGACTGCAAAGGAAATGAATTTAGATGGGCAAGCTCTAATTCAGTATGTGACATCAGAGTGCGATAAGTATATGGAAAGGGAAGATAAGAGATTAGCTGAGGAGAAGAGAATTATGTTAGAGGATGCTAGGGAGCTTAAGAAATTAGAGGCTGATAGGGAGGCTGAGATCAAGAGGCTGCAGTTGGAGGAGAAGAAGCTTGAGGCTGAGGCTAGAGGGCCAGGAAAGAAGAAAAGAGGTTGGAGGCTGCCAAAGAGGAGAAGAGATTTACAGATGGAGCTGAGAAAGAAGAGAAACGGTTACAAAGGGAACATGAGTTGCGACTAAGGGAGATGGAGTTACAAGGCCATGCTCCTGATAATGGAAGTAGCTCATCCACCTCCGACTCTGCTGCAAGCCAGATCGCCTCAACATCAGCCATGGGGTTCCAGTTGGACCCATTTGTAGAAAAAGATGATGATATTGAGTCATTTTTATCTAGATTTGAGGCATTAGCTACTATGTATGGGCTAGAGAAAGAGAGATGGAGTATGAAGGTATCTCAGGGGCTTAGGGGAACCTCTTATGAGGTCTTCGCCAAACTGAGCAAGGATGATCAGGATGACTACGACATTCTTAAGCAAGCTCTTCTAGTTAGATATGAGAAAAACAGTGAATTTTACAGAAAGAAATTTAGGGATGCCAAACTGTTGACTGGAGAGACTTACCACCAGTTCTCTCTGCACGCCTGGAGACATACATAGAGAAATGGACTGCTCTGGGGAAAACCCAAGATTTAAAGAAAATAATTATGACTGAGCAGTTAAGAGAGTCCATGGCTCCAGACCTGAGAAAATTTCTCACGGAACAGGGTGCTGAGAGGCTAGGGGAGATCGTAAATGTGGCTGAGAGATATCAGGCAGCCCAGTCTGAGATAGCAAGTTTAAAGAAGAAGCCTATAGACCATAATAAAGCTCCACAAAACCAAAATCAACCTAACTATGAACACAGAGATAAGTTTAATAAGGGTAAAGCCTATTATGAATGATAAGCCAAGTTTTGACCAACGAGATAAAGAAACTAGAAACTCGCATTTCAGAGAAAGGAGACCCTACAAACCCCACCCCAGAAGGGAAATATTGTAAAGTTTGTAGGATGAATAATCATAATAGTATTGACTGTGGTAGGAAAGTTCCTCCATATCACGCGGCCTGCATGATAACAGTGGACAAGGGGAAGAAGAAATTGACAGAGAATCATATTAATCTTCAACATCCCCCCATCTGTGAAGAAGTGACATGTAATGGTGCCAAGGTTAGGTGCCTTTACGATTCAGGTTTAGAATATAACTCAGTTGTGAGTGCAACCCTAGTGCACCCTGAACAGTACACCACAGAGAAAGTGGAGCTACAAGGGGCCGTAAAGGGAATAGACACCATGACACTTCCAGTAGCCAAGATCAATGTAGAGACAAGGTACGTGGAAGGAGTGATCAGAGCAGCCGTGTGTGACGACCCTAATTACCCGCTGGTGTTAGGAAGTAAATATGTTTTTCTAGGAAGCCCGGTAAAACCTGTGGTAATGGCCACGCTTCAGGTTAGGTCGACCCGTAGTAGAACGGAGGAGAAACAAACACTAGTTTATTCTCAAAAGCAGATGAGAAAGGCCCAGGCAAAGGCAAAAACATTAAAACCTTGCTTTGACAAAAAGCCAACAAGCCATGCACCCCCTAAGACAGGACAATTTTATTTGAAGGAGGGACTGCCCTTCAGGAAGGCTAGAGCAGGATCCAAAGAACAGGGACAGTTTGGTATTGCCAATTCCCTACAGGGAAAAAGTGATGGCACAAGCTCAATGTTGTACCCGACGGTGGACACCAGAGGAATGAACCACACGTCAAAGGACATCGGAAAAATATAACTACTGGCCCCAAGTAGCTGCTGATATTGCGCAATTTGTGGGGGCCTGTGAAAAATGTAGCAAGCAAGGTACATTCCCCAAGTTGGGAAAACCATAATCAGATGCCAGCCAAGCATTCTGAAACATATGGGCTTAAAAATAACGAGGAAAATAATAAGGTTGACATAGAGGATAGGTATCCACCTTCCCACCAACAGTTTTCACCGAAAATATTTAGATTAGCAACTCTGAGAAGGGCATCCAGAGAAAATAGAAACTCAGACCAGTCAACCCAGGCTCAGTTTGAAGCCGCAGTTAGGGAACTGGCTGAAATTAATATTGAAGATACTCCGCCAGATTTGAACCTGAAACAGAATGTTAGAAGACAAGTGGGGAGTGGACGAGTGAGCAATCCGGAAAATGCTCACAGCGCTCAACAATATGGCTAGGAATTTAGCATGAAACGGGCACTGGTGACATTGGTAGTCACCCGACCCTACACCGTCCAAGGGGAAGTATTGATCGGACCCTGGCGGGAGATCACCCACACATATTAAAGCGAAGATAAGGGAGAATTGATTTCTGATGCAGAAACTCATTTCCCCACATATTATCTTATTTCACCAAACTGTCGGTAGGCGGAGAATATAGTTGGTGAATATGGCCTCCATTTGAGTGGCACAGTATAGAATATTATTAGAAGGGTGTTTCCACATTCAATCAAGCCTGAGATCAGACCAATTGTTGGCTGTGAACATTTCGGAGGAGCAGAGTGCCTCCATTGTTGCCTTTTTGAATTGAGGATAGTCCGAGTGTTTATTAAGGCTGATCAGGAAATTATTGGATCCCCATACACAAACTCAGATATCACCATAAGAGATCAACTTCTCATAACGTACAATTTGAGGAACATCTAATATTACTCTCGAGACATGTAGTTTGAGCAGACTCAGAGAAGAGAAATGGTGAATACTGATTGCTAAGCAGCATTAAGACAAGCAGTAACACTTGCAGCTGTTCAGTAAACATAACTGAAATAGATTCTTGGATTGCAGAGAGCTGAGGCAGCTTTCTTAAGTTGTGCTTACTTTGAATGACCCCACTGCATAAATCCATGAAAACACAAGAGCAGGAAAAGCCTCGGGAATAGTACTTTGTTTACGCTAATTGTCTCACAGATAATAACTCGCAGTGAATGAATGTTTTAGGAAGGGAGGTATGTAGTGAAATCTGTGGGAACAAACGCTTAATTCCACCGCACGTTCAATTTGCATACCGAAGTAAGAGCCTAAACGATTTGCCGTGGTTTAACAGTATACACTTTTGCTAGCGTTGGCTTTGAGATTTTAAAAATATTTTCTTGTGCCAGAAAATGCGATACCGTGAATGGCGTTTGTATTTTTCTCGATCCGCGTTCTGGGGACACGCATTGTGACGTGGCGGCCGTTAGGTCTACAGGCATAAGGCAGTTTAAAAATAAAAGGAAAAAAATTAAGGTTAACGACCGATCTTTTTAATGAAATGCCGTACTGAATTAAATAGGAGGAGGGGAAGGAGTCCTTAATTTGAATATTAGAGGTCACTTTTATTTGAAAAGCAACGCTATTCACTAACCGCCTCTGGTTGGCTGTAGTGTAATAGACTAAGGGTTGTATAAAACCAATTAGTATTGGGTATAGGGGGCCACTAGATGAAAAATTTCTTACACTAAAGACGTTGTTGTTAGAGACAAGGCAAGAGTACTGTCTTGGTTGCTAATTCTGCACAGCAGCATATCTGTATCGCCATATTCAACAACCCTAGTGTATAAAGTTTCTTTGATGCGGTAAATATTGAAACCTTTATATATAACATTTATATTGTCATTTTTATCATTATTATGTATGCATTATTGAAATTTGTATGAACCTTAAAAAGGGAAACATTTATCTGGAGGAAGCTAACATTAAACACTGTGTTGTGTCACAGCGTTGTTAGGAAACTGTATTAAAACCCTGGTATAGAAAAGCCAGCCAGGCTTTCGGCCATAAATGGGAGAAAAGAAAATTAAATATTTATGATGAAAAGAAAAAATGTTGTGTTATGACATAAGACCAGGAAGATCACACTGCCGACTTTCTTCTTCAGCAAGTCACCGTGATTGTACCATGACTTGATAGTATTAATGTAAAATGTTTCCTTTATCAAGGAAATGTCAACCGGGGTTTGAAGGTTTTTTATCCAGAAGGGGGTACCAACCAAATTGGGAGCGGTAACTAATTGTTTAGTTACAATACTGATGTCTGATGATATTGCCATGTTAGAATAAGGATAGAGAGAGATTATTAGATGTTGAGCGGGACACATTTGTATTGTTCCCGAGTTTCATCTACGAGTGAAAGTGAGCCCAGGTGACCTAACACCTGTCCTTAAAGTATGCAGTGAGGGATGCCTAACTACTGAGTGCCTACACAGTGATTCACCTATAGAAGCAGAAGCGTAATCTTGGCAGTGGAGGCTGGCGTTTTATACAGACTTCAACCAGCCTGGTTCCAGAGACCTCAGATAAGACTTGTCTGGGAAATTGAATATCACAAACACTCCACTCTCTCAGTTTTTCACTAGAGTATCAGACAGTGAGGAACAAAAACGTTCAATAAACTTGTACCCTTTTCTAGGAGCAAGAAATACTTGACATTTTCCCAGCTTGAAACATATAAGTGATTGTGGGGATAACATCGACTCAAGGACAGTTGTAAAATAATTGGTTGTAAATAATTTCATTATCATGTTGAGTTGATTAGTCCTGTGTCAGAAGAATAACTAGATACAGGAAAATAAATTTAATAAAAAACATAAAGTTACATTCCAAAACTTTACCCAGTGACTTGTTTAATCATTGTTTATTAGTAATAGGTGTAGTTGTTGTCCTGTTCATACACTTCATCACATTGCATATACCCTAGACACTTGCTAGACAACCTACACACACCAATACACTTCAGTAGGCGAAGATATATAATCGGGTGAGGTCGTGGTGGAAAGCGAGACACGTACGCCAGAAAACTTATTTTGTAATATACATCAAACCTCAGTGGACCCCCCAGATGTCAAAAGCTGACCTCAGACACTCAGATATACCATAATAACAACCCAATTCACCACAAAAGAACAATTTACGAGAGTCCAATGGCTCCATACCTGAGAAAGTTTTCTCCAGGTAATCAAGTGCGCAGAGAGGCTGGGTGAGTTTACATAAAATGATATGCTGAAAAGCGATAAGGCATGTCTCCAAGCAGAGGTAACAGGTAACAAAAAGAAACAGATAGACAATTCTATGGCACCACAAAACTTTAATAAATTTGATCATAGAGATCAGAACAAAGGTAAGCACCAGTTTGATAGGCCACGGTATGAAAATAAAAATAAAACCCCACAATAACGAATAACGGACAATTTTGAATGAAAGAAAATCTTTCCACCCCAGGTAAGGAGGAGGTGTAAAAAAAGTGAAAGAATGAACAATCATGGACACATGAGCGAGTAATGAATACGAAGTGCAATCCTAATACGTAAAAGTGCCACCCAACCTTGTCAGGACGTACCTCATAACATGACAGGATGAACATTATGGATAAACAACCCACTCCATCAGAGGATGAGGAAAGGCACAGGCTGGGGATAAAGCCCCTACCAGCCATGATTTAACGAAAAATGATTGACCAATGCCAACACACCATCAAACAAAGGAGACATTTCAATATGCAAGAAACGAACAACCAGATATACCGGAAGAAAGGAAACTAGATCCCAAAGGTCCGATGGGACAGCTGGTACTAACTTCCTAAAAGGTATAGGGGGCAAGACTAAAAACGAAGGAGCATACCATGTGAAACCCGATTGGGAACCCATGAAGAAAATAGGTAACCAACATACAAAAGGTAGCCCCAACATAATTAATTTGGCCCCCAGGCAAGGAGGGACATAGCAAAAATTTTGAAGAGAGATGAGGCAACAAAAAATGATGGCACACAACCACAACTTGGGCAACATTGTGTAACAGAGACCAAGTTACACTGCCACCACTATGGGTAAAACGGACGTAGACTGTCCTGCCAAGACAATCCAGAAAGAATAAGAACCGTGTGCCTACAACAGAAGTGAGAACAAGGAAAGCCTCTATTCACGAGGACAAACCTTCGACGAATGACTGTTATTACAAACACTGGCCACGAATGCCAGCGAGAGTGCAAAAAGATGTCCTTACCCCAGGAAAAAAAAATAAGCCGAAAATCCCCCCCTCGAAACGTGGACGGGCTATAAGTGCACTGGAGGAAGTTACCAGAGAGATGAGAACTCTCCACAAGGAATTATTAAAGTGGTTAGAGAACCCCAAGAAAAAAATAAATGGGTAGACGGTTCGTTTTTGTGCATGATGAATGACTCTGGGAAAGAAAAATCATCACTACTATGCTCATCTAGTGGAGGAGACCCTACCCGTGGAATGCATGGAAAAAATAGGACACGACAGAGCAAAATGACAGAGATTATGACAGTGGGATGAGAAGAGGTACAACTGCTTCTTCTCACCCACACCCCTTTCAACTACCCCGGTAAGTCCAGAATAAGTTGCAGTGCAAATAGGGCATGGCAATGGTCATAAAACAGTTCTAATAGAAGGTATCTATAACCAAATTATAAGATAGATAAGAAGGGGAAAGAAAAAATCTATCATGTGAATCTCCTGAAGAAATATTTGGCAAGAGAAAATCAGGAAGAGACACATATGTGGGTTGACCTTGTCTATTGCCAAAGGAGATGAAAAAGTGAACCACATTAAGCATCATTTGTAATATCCATTAACAAACAACAACCCTGCTGGATTATACAAGCGGGCCCGACAGTGTGAAAATCAGTATCACCTTTAACGAAAAGATCAAAGGTAAGAGAGTGGCCAATACAGGTTACACTAGAAGATCATACAGAGGTGTTTAACCGGACCCGACCCGGGGCATATAAGCAATATTGGAATATGATTGTGGAGGAACGTTGGGATGTTATAAATATTTATAGGGGACTTAGTGTACTGACTGAGATCAGCTGTGAAGGTATAAATATATCTAATAAGAGAAGTAGAGATACTTGATAATCTATAACCTTACATGCTACCCGTACATATTCATAGTAGTACTCTCAGTCAGACTTATTGCATGGAATAAGATGATGACTCCGTTTTATTAGTGTCTAGGGTATGTGTATGATGAAGTGTAAGTCACAACAACAGACAGATAAACAATTTAATTTAATCCACTACTCTTAACAACACTGAGACACTCACATACATATAACACTCTATGAGAATATCTTAAAGAAGTCACTAGTAACGTTTCAAATAACAATATGTATTCATTACTGGCATGAATGAATATGTGTCCTGATTCAACTACAAGGGAACCAGGAATCACAATCAATTTAAATTTAATCAAGTTAATGATACAGAATGTGAGTATTAATAATTCAAAGACATATGGGAAAGTGACATATACAAACCCCTATTAAAATATCCTATGTGTGTCAGTTGTGTAGTAGTAATATGAGGTAATACTGGTTTTGTTTTGTTCAAGCTCTGTTGGTATTTGTCATCATGACTTCAATAGTTTGTCTTGTGGGACTAGTATTGGAGATGTTCTCAGTTCCTGATATTAAGACAATTAAATTCCCCTCTGAATGTTATTTTTACAAAGTCATTTCAAGATGAGGGGACATAATGTTGAGCTCAGCTGGCCAAAAAGTTAGCAATAATCTTGGGCGAGATGGGCGGCAGGAAAGGACTCCTCTGCTCGAATTCTCCTCCCTGGTTCTGGGCTGGGGGGGGGGGGGGGGGGGGTGGTGACACACAGGGGGGGGGGGGGGGGGGGGGGGGGGGGGGGTCACTGATAGCTAAATGGACCAAGGAGTATGCTGTCCGACTCTGGATTCAGCAAAGCTCTGACCCAGGTGCTGCTCAGTACCATCAAGACCACGGTCCCTGAAATCAAGAAGGATGTACCTTCTACTTCATAACTAATTTATATTCTCTTTGACACTGATCACAATACAGCACAAACATTGCGTTCAGAGCGTTAGGCCAACAGTCAGCTTCATCTGAAATACTTTATACCAGCATTAACCTCTTAATGTTACGTTACATAACTACGCCTCTGCAATTCCAGCATTATTTCTTTCTAGTCAATCATCCAGGTGTCAGTGTACTGTTTGGCCATTCCATGCCGTTTTACTTCTCTCCGACACCCTCTGTTCAGGCTGGAGCATTTTAGGCTTTACCTCACGTTTGCCACTGAACTACACATATATATACAGGCATAAATTAACAATTTACATTCAATTTTCATTAAAAGATACTGAATGGTTCAAGCTTACCACAATTTCATGGAAATAAACACAGATACGTTGATTAGCAATGAATTCTGGCACAATTACTGGCACAAATTACCATCTGCTTATGTTCCAGGCTTTTATTTAACAAAAATAAAAGCTGGCTTCAACGCACTGATGCTTTATCAAGCTTATTTAAACAAGTGGTTTCGAACTAACGCTCCCAAGTGTGTATATCAGCGAGTCTGACCAATGAGCCCCGTTTCGACAAGTGTTTGAAAAAATGTTATCTTTTCCCGTCTCCCCTAACAACCAAGATAGTATTTATAGCCCGACCAATCGTGGATAGGCTTTCATTTGTTGCGCTCCAATCAATTTGGAGTTTACATGGTAGGCTATTTATGTAACGTAAGGTTTTTTCAAACACGTTATAAAAAAAATCTTATGAGCAGAAATGATTTTATGCTGTCAGGCACCCCCAATATTTTATTTTGGGTATAATTTATTAATTCCTGGACTATTTGCGTAACGTTTTACATATTATTTGTCAGCAAGCCCTAAGGAACCCCAAAAATACTAATTTAAAGGAGCTACGTGGCTGCGTTCAAAATATGCAATTTCTTCTACCTCCTGTTTCGAAGATGTGCTGTCTGGGTACTGTTATGTTTTCAACCGTAAACCCATCTAATGTTATCTTTCCTAATAAGCGTTTTTTATGATTTTAAAACCTAACTCTGGGAAAGGGTAGTGTATTTTATCACTGTCCGTCTGAAAAAAAAATTAGTGCATGTAGACTTACACGCCGTGCTTCAGATGCCAATGCATTTGTGTATCGCGCGACGTCGGTGTTTTATGTTGCAGTGTTCCTGATTTTCACCCTCCCCTCTCGCTATCCTTTTGTCCATCTGTTCGTTCGTTCGAATTTTTGGTAACGCAGTTGTAAGTAAAAAGACATGAAATGTTGGATTAAAAATTTAGTTCATTACGTTGCAGTAATTCCTCAAGGTTTTTCTTAGAAATGCAGCACATTTTATTGTGTGTTGAAGAAGCGCGGTATGTTTGCATAATACAGAAGGCTTTTAATATCAACGTGAAAGCGTTACAATTTGCAGACGCATCAGCTAAAACAAGGGGGATTTCAAGAGTAACAGGACAGTCCTTGTGACTAGCACTGTATCAATTTACCATTGCACTCCATTCTCACTATTATATTAATTTATTTGATTAGGCTTACAATTTACTAATAATTTTAATATTTGAAATATGTGGAATTTTAGAATATTCCACCAGACACCTCCCCTCTACTTAAAACAGAACATTATATATGTCAGTCCATTATATTCTATATTACACATAGAGAAATTATTATTATTTCTGGGTTTTACGGTGTTCATCTCATCACACGGATGGCGGCTTAAAAAAATCCGCTTTCCCAAATTGGTTTTATCCAGATAATTATACTCAATGCTAAAATTATATGGAGCCAGAAGCAAAGACCATCGGAGTAACCTAGAGTTCTCATGCTTAGCCTGTGCTAAAAACGATAAAGGTTTGTGATCTGTTTGCAACTTAAATGCCTTCCCATATAGATAAATATTGAATTTCTTTATTGCCCATATTACTGCAAGACATTCTTTTTCGCTAGTTGAGTAGTTGATTTCAGCATTATTCAACTTTCTGCTAGCATATGCCACTGGGCTTAATTCCCCATCCAATGCATCTGATTTCTGTAGTAGAGTTGCACCTAACCCAATATTACTTGCATCCGTCCTTACTATGAATTCTTGACTTAAGTCAGGTAATTTCAAAATGGGTTTACTTGTGAGCTTTTCCTTCAATTCTTGGTAAGTCATTTCACATTGTGGTGTCCATGTAATGCGATCTGGAAGTCCTTTACGTGACAATTCCGTTAAAGGTGCACATATGGAATTAAAGTTTTTGATATACTTCTGGTAGAAACCACATAATGAGACAAAGGATCTCACGTCCTTCTTGGTTTGTGGTCTCGGGGCTTTCTGTAGTTTCTCTAAATTCTTTGGGTCAGGGGTCATGTTTCCCTGATAAACTGTGTGTGTCCCAAAAATTCCAATTCTTTACATCCAACGCAACATTTGGTTGGTCGGGCTGTTAAATTTGCCTCCCTAAGTCGATCAAAACAGCATGTTCAGAGAGTCAATGTGTTTTCCTCAAATGTTTCTGTTGCTATAAGGATATCATCCATAAAATTTGTTTATACAGGGATTTATTCAGAGGATCCAATAATTTTCTCATCATTCTAGAGAAGACACTAGGCGCATTCTTCAATCAAAATGGCAATCTATTAAACTCATAGTGTCCTTCTGAGGTACTAAAAGCTAGGTATGGTCTAACCTCAGGCTTTACTGGAATCTGATAGTATCCTTTACTCAGATCCACTTTTGAGAAATATTTTAGCTTTTATTATAGTCTGGCAAACAGCTGATTTGTATCCGGCAATGGATCCACCTGTCCACACTTCTGTAATAGCATTCAGTCTCCTGTAATCTATACAGAGTCTATGTTCTCCAGAGGGCTTCCTTAAGAGTACAACACCGGAACTACTATACGAAGACTCACTGCTGTGCGAAATAATTCCTTCCTTCAATAGATAGTCTATCTCTTCCTTCAAAGCTTTTTCCTTAGCAAACGGAATCGAATATGGTTTCATACAGACAGGTGTGGAGTCTATGAGTTTCATATCATATTCCAATAGGTTTGTATGCCCTGGTCGGTCTGTTAACACCTCTGCATGATTATGTAGAACCTGTTGCACTCTCTCTTTCTGAGTTTTCGTTAAATGTGTACTGATTTTCACCTGTGCTGCTGTCTCACAGGGGTGTAATGGATATTCAAATGATGAAAGTGGTTCCTTTTTCATCTCCATGGCGATGGGCAAGGTCAACAAGTGTGTCTCTTCCTGATGTTCTCTTTCCAAATATTTCTTCAGGAGATTCACATGATAGATTTTTTCTTTCCCCTTCTTATCTATCTTATAATTTGTTCTAGACACCTTCTCTAGAACTGTATATGGACCCTGCCATCCAATTTGTAACTTATTCTGACTCCCGGGCAAAAGAAGCAGTACTTTCTCTCCCACAGCCAAATTTCTGTCTTTCGCCTTCCTGTTATAATAGGCAGCATGTTTCTTCCTGGCTTGTTTCAAATTTTCATTGGCAAGTTTCCAGCCAGTTTTTAACCGAGTGGTCAGCTCATTCACATATTGGTATGAAGATGTAATGTTTTCCTCTGCCTTTTCATCAGTCCACGTTCTTAACAAAGCTACATATGGACCTTTAATTGTGTGGACCTATTTGTCCATGCACCGGTATGGTCTCTTCCACTCGAAGCTTTATAGTGATGATTTTTCTTCCCAGAATTATCATGCATAAAACGACCGCTACCAATTTTTTCTTTTGGGGCTTTCTCCCCACTTAAAATTCTTGATGAGAGATTTCCTCTCTACATCTTCTTCCTCCAGTTTTTTTAAGTCCGATTGAGGGATTTTCGGCTTATCCTGGGGTAAGACATCTTTTTGCACTCTCCGCATAGTGGCCATTGTAAAACAGTTAAGTGAAGCTTGTCCGTGAAAAGGGGCTTCCCATTCCATTGGTCCACTTTATCAAATCTATTTTTCTTTTTATTATCAGGCCTAATTTTGCCCCGTGGCGTGTCCAGGTCCTGATCCATGTTCCCACTTGTGGGTGTTCCCTCATGTGCTATGCTACACCTTTCTACAAAATTCTCAATGTCCCATCTTGCTTTGGGCCAATAATAATTGTGAGCCACCTTTTGAATGATGGTACCTATCTTCTCATGGTCCCCATCTGGTTTCACATGTAGGCTCCTTATTAAGTCTGCCCTATATCTTTTTGGAAGAACCAGCTGTCCCTGACCTTTGGATCTAGCTCCAGTCTTCCTATACATCAACTTGTTTTTCATGTAAAAATCTCCCTTGCCTGGAGTTGTATGACAAGTTGACAGTTTTCTGAAACAAGGCTTGAGTGTTTTATCCCCAGCCTGTGCCTTCCTCATCTCTTCTGGAGTGGTATCTAACATAATATCCTCCTCCTGTCTTGAGGTCGACCTGACCTGAAGGGTTGCCATATACACAGGTTTCCTTCTGCAACGGTCAGTGTCATGATTGTCCATCTGACAATTCTTACACCACCCTTTTCCTTGGTTGAAAGATTTTCTTTCATCATATTTCCTTTCATCGAATTGTGGGAATTTATTTTTATTTTCATACCGTGGCCTATCAAATTGGTGCTTACCTTTATTTTGATCCTTAGGATCAAATTTATTAAAGTTCTGTGGTGCCCTAAAGTTATCCACTTGTTTCTTTTTATTACCTGTTACCTCTGCTTGAGCTGCTTGATACCTTTCAGCAACATTTAGCAACTCACCCAGCCTCTCTGCACCTTGTTCCATGAGAAATTTTCTCAGGTCTGGAGCCATGGACTCTCTTAATTGCTCTATAAGGACCATTTCCTTAAGATCTTGGGTTTTCCCCAGAGAAGTCCATTTCTCCAAGTATGTCTCTATTCGTGCAGAGAACTGGTGATAGGTTTCACCTGACAGTAGTTTAGCATTCCTAAATTTTTTCCTATAAAATTCTGCATTCTTTTCATACCTTAACAAAAGAGCCTGCTTTAGCATGTCATAATTTTCCTGATCACCTCTGCTCATTTTTGCAAAAACTTCATAAGCTGCCCCACGAAGTCCCTGAGATAACTTTAAGCTCCACCTTTCTCTCTCTAACCCATACGTGGTAGCTAATAGTGTTCATACCAAGGGCACCCGATTTTCAGGAGCATGGCCTTGAAACTCAAACTCCCTTAGTCCGTAACTCGATGAATCCCTTTGTAATCTCTTTCTTCCTCCTTTATCTGCATCCCTCTCTGCAGCTAATCTCTTCTCTTCTCTGCAGCTACTTTCTTCTCATTTCCCTTTCTGCAGTCCAATCTCTTTGTTACATTCTCTTTCTGCTTCCAATTTCTTAGCCTCTTTGTCAGCCTCAATCTGCAACCTCTTAGTCCTCAACAGCCTCAGCTTCAAATTGTTACCACTTCTATACTTCCCTGTCAGCCTCTAACTTTCATTCGGCTGCCATCTTTTACCTTCTAATCTTCTTCTTTATCGCGTTCAATAAATTTGTCACATTCCGTAGTAGACATAGGCAACCATAAACTTGCCCATCTAATCCAAACTCTTTTTGCATGTCCCAGAAACCGCAGCAGGCAGAATGCGAAATTTATGGCCATGTCCGCCATTGTCCTATGCAAGTAAATTTATACAATGTCTAACCAACAATTCAATCTCTAATGACAACACAGGCACCCGTGAGCTACATACGCTAATATTACCCACAGCACACCCCTCCGGATTAGACCTTATTCGAATCATTATACCCGCTTCCCTCCCCCCCTCGAATACCCCCAATATCCCCGTTAATAGCGCGAAAGATCAAAATCCCAGGACCGACCTCCCCAATATAAAGTGGTGAATGGGTACTCCCTCTAACCAATCTTTAATAGGGCCGTACCTGTACTGACTGAGAATCAGGCTGTAAGGAATATATATCTAAACCATGAGTAGTGATATTTATATATAACCTTACTAGCCTACCACACTGTAACCCATATAAATCCACATCAGAAATAATTCTGAATATCTTGATGTACCCTGAACCGTATCTATGGTGACCCCAGGGTCCAGAAGTTATGAACCCAATTGTATTCGATCCACAATCATTCCATAAGACAGAAACACACATTTAAACCCCCATATTTAATATCCACAACCGTCTAAACAACACAGTACCACGTCACTATACATCCCGACACTCTACTCGTATCTAGAATATCTAAAAAGAAGTCCACTCTATACCCCCTCCATTCACCCCTCAAAAAACCAATATGAAAAACATGGACAGTGGTGTCAATAATTAGCCCTCCCCAACCCCCTATGGAGTCCAGACATTCAACAACAAGGGAACCTAGTTGAATCCAACTGCCCTCCTCCGGTATAATAAACACCCCCAACATATATCCAGTACAGAAAGCTATCCAACATAAGAAATAATGTATGACACTGAAAAGGTTATAAACCAAAAATCTCTATTGATGTCACTTTAGTAGTAGCTAAAAAGAGAACCCAACTGGATATATGTATTGATTCAGAGCACCTGTTGTAATTGACAACAAGACTTCAAACAAAAGTTGAGATACTTTTTGGGACAAGTCACGGATGACCCATGTACTCAGTTCCTGATATTAAGCAACTCCCTGTATCCCCCCAATATCCCCATCCCCCCCAGAAATGTTATCCGTATTTATAAAGACCATTTCAATGACCTGAGGGGACCCTAATGTTTATGAGCTCCAATGCCCCCCGCCCAAGTTAGCTTAACCCCCGCTTAATGGTTCGGCAGGAAGTGCGGACGAACCTCTGCTCGAAATTCTCCCACTGGTTACTGGAGACTCCTCACAGATCGCTCATAATGGCCCAAGGAAATAGTGCTGTCCCGTACACTTAATTTTGTTTTAAACAGCAAAGCTACAACTGACCAGCGATGCTAGCCTCAGTACCATCATAAGACCAAACTAATCCCCTGAAATCAGAAGGAATGTCCCTTCTCCTAAAGCATAACTGACTTAAACACGTCCTCGTGTTACACATGAACACACAAAACAGGCACAACACATTGAGTTCCCTTGACTCCATTTTAGGTTAGGGCCGTTAGGCCTCCTCATCAGCCCCCTCGACATACTGAAGTAACTTATAAACCAGCTATATACCTCCTGATGAAATGGTTTACAACGTACCCCCTATCTACGGGCAAATACGACACGCCCATCCAAGCACATACCAGCATAATTTCTTTCTAGTCAATCATTCCAAGTGTCAGATGTACAGCGTAATGGGGGCTCATTCTCATATGCCGTTTTGAAACTATTCCTCCTCCCTCCCTCGACCCAGAAGAATGAATCACCGACACGAATCAAAGAGCTGGATCGCTAATAA
Organism: Oreohelix idahoensis; assembly: GCA_024509875.1. NCBI lineage: Eukaryota > Metazoa > Mollusca > Gastropoda > Stylommatophora > Oreohelicidae > Oreohelix > Oreohelix idahoensis. The sequence continues at coordinate 75,318 of JAMPIV010005299.1, read as the reverse complement.
GGCATATACCTGCCATCGGAGTTTGGCCACAGAACTACACAAATACAATACAGTGCAAAAATCAAACAAAACACTGATCAATTTTTACCTGTAAACGAGTACTGAAAGGATCAGCATAAACCACAAAAACTCTCAATACCTAGTTAAAACACAGACACTTTGATAATCAATGAATACTGTTCAGGGCACAAACTGGCACAAAAATCCCTATCAGCATATTCCTATCCCTATCGGCTTTCTATATATACCAACAATAAAAGCTGGCTACAAAACGCCGGAACTGAACGCATCGTTATATGTACGCTCAAGGCGGGAATCTAAACAAGAGGATATCGAACTAAAGTAACGTCTTACCCAAGTGTTGATAGTTGTCCAGCGAGTACTGACCAAAGTCAGCCCGTCGTTTTCGACAAGTGCCTCAGAAAAAAATGATACCATCCCTCCCTCCCCGTCTCCCTCTACAAAAACTAAGAGAATAAGAAAAATAGTACCGACCACATACACGGGGAAAGCCTTATCATATAGTCCTCCCAAGATCAGCATATGGAGTTATCAAGCCAGGAAGTCTATATCTGTAACGTACAATTTTTTATTTCAACCATTGTTAAAACAAAAAAATATTCCAGCCAATTGTGCCCTAGAGATGATCTGGAGTATAACACACTAGTGCCTGTCAGGCACCCTTTACTCATATAATCTATTATTACTGGGTAAAAAATATGATACAGAGTATCCTGGACTATTAGCTGAGGACCATATTAAATCAATTGGTGGTTAAAGTACAGTTCAAGGCCCTACAATGGTTGACCCCAAGTAAATTACAAATTAATTAAGTCGCTTTGACGTATATTTAGCGTTTATACCACTAGTATCATGTAGCACATTTAACCATATCAGACATAGTATAACAGTTTCGAATATGGTTCTGTACAATGGTAAGCTGTCTATGTTACTCACTTACCTTATAAATGCTTTGTATGGTTCATGATATCTGTCTTATGATTTTCCATAAATGAATCAGTTGCTTAATATGATATAAAAAACTTCTAACACTGGGACTAGGTTAAATGAATTAGTGTGACTCTACGTGTCCGTCTGAAAACACAATTAAGGTGTCATGTACGACAGGATATTACAACGCTCCCCAAAAAAACACATCATCTAAGTGTAAGCGCGCTACGGTCGAGTTGCAATGCGTACTGATTTTCAAGTTGGTCCCCTCTCTCCTCCCTCATTAATTCCATATTGACCCAACTTTATCGATCGTTAAGTCCGTAACCGCAGGTGAATATACAGATATCCATAGACAAGCATTTCAAATTGTTAGGACCACAAAGCATCTATACACAGGAAATTACCCTGTGAGAATTGGTGTATCAGCACAAATTTCGTAAGTCGTATGAAAGTTAGTGATCTAACTGTCTGGAGTCATGGAATAGGTACAGATCCGATGCACCTTTGCCAATATTACCGTGGTGCAAAACGATCACCTAAGATCAAGCAGACTCCGCATCTTTGAAACATCAGAAAGGGGATTTCGTAGACCTGACAGAAGAGACAGCACTGTTCTTATTACCATTTATTTCTGATTCTAGACTATAAGTTACTAAGTATTTAGTAGGCTATACTATTATACCTAGCAAATCTCAAATAAGTGGAATTCGAAATATTCCACGAAATGATAAGAAACTTCTCAGACACCTCATCCACTACCTGTACAATGAATAAAGGCATCATTCGAGATTTCTTTTCGCTACGGAGATAATGCCTTGAAGGAAGAGATCAGACTATCCCATGTTGAACCCAGTAGGGTACAAAAATCATTTACAACATCACAGTTAATCTTCGAACAGTTCAGTATTCACCATATGTATGGAGCTCACTTAGTGAAAAACCCTCTGGATAACAAAAGATGAAGACACTGTATAGATGTGGTACAGGAGCACTGAAAGCAATACATTCTGAAGGACCGGTGATCCATTGGCCTGATGCTAGAGGGTTAAACCATAAATGACAGTTTGCAAGGCTAAATAACAGCTCAAAAATCTAGAACACGACAGAATAGACTCAGTATACGTGTAGTAGAACCGAAAGGATAACATATCCAAGATAATCCAGTAAAACCAGATGAAATAACCTTATCCTATCTAATATAACCATAGATGGACACTAAGGGAATAAAAAAAAAACAGATAGCCATATGGAATGACGCCATGCTCCCTAGATTCAATTTACTTCTCTAGAATGAATGAAAAAAAGATGGCACCCCAATCCACAGAATAAATCCTGTCATCACAAGCTTCATGGATTGATAACCTACAAAGCTGTGACAGAACGCAAAAGTCAGTACCACATGGACAGCACTTGAACCATGAATATAAATCGAGACTAATATACAAGGACCGAAATAGACAGCCCGCCCAAACCAAAATTAGCATGGATGTAGAGAATAAGAATTCTTGGGACACACAACACGCCGCTCAGGGAAACCAGACCCCTGCTCCCAAGAAAAAAAGAAACAAAGAAAAGCCCCGATACCAAAAACCTAGAAAGACTGAGATCCTTTGGACACAGTTATTGAGGTATCAACCAAAAGAAGTAAACAAAAACATTCAATCCATATGTGCACCGAAAACGATGTAAGACCACGCAAAGGGAAATCCAGAATCAAATTACCATTGACAGCACAGTGTGGAATTGCATAAAAGCCCGAAAACAGGGACAAGCACCACCATGCAATAATTAAATTTTGAAATTACCTTACTAAGTCAACGAAATACGATGAGATATGAAATGATGCAATTAATACGTATTGGGCGCCACCCGGGTGCAGAAGTCAGCAAGCCTACAGTATGGGTGAAAATTAGACCCCCAGAGTGCATAAGCTAGCAGAAATAAAGTATGAATAAAGCTGAAAAAAATATAATTCAACTAGCGAAACGGAATGTTCTTGCATAAAATAAAGAGGTCGATCACGGAAATTCTAATAATTAACAGTATGGGAAGCCTACAAGAAGCAAACGGAACACAACCCTGTACGTAATCTTCCATAGCACACAAGCAGGCATGAAAATTCTCGTAGGTTACACCGCTGGACAATACTTTTAAAATACACCAATTCAGTTTCACATAGAATAAAATAACTGAAAACTAACCTGGGAGCTGACTAATATAAGTAAAAAAGCCGCCATCCTTGTTTGATAGAGAATCCAACACCGGAACACCCAGGAAATGATAATAAATATACTCAATGTGAAATAGAATATTGGGGACGACATATGCTGTACTTGAATAAAAAGTGGGGAGAAATAGTTTGTAGTAAAAATACTACTCCACATCACAAACATATAGAAAAAAAAAGTAAAGCCAAACGACGAAAAATCCAATAACCTGTAAAGAAGCAAGGAAAAAGAGAACAGTAGCCTAGTACACAAAAGCGTACGCCCTGTAGAGTGGAAAAACGCCCGAAAATAACTAAAAGAAAAACCCCTTTATACAGCTCTCCCGTACTACATCACTACACGCGAGTCTCAAAATACAACTGGTACAGTGTTTCTATAAAACCTAGAGATACGCAACATCTTAAAGAACCTAGATACCCAATTTCAACGCAATAAATGTACATATAATAAACCCAGTCGTTAACCTAAAAGACAGTACGGGCTTAAGAAGTCGAGAGGAGAGAGAGATGAGAGATGCAACGGAGAACGCAAATCAAAACAAACCCCGTCTTACACGCGAAAAAAAGTGAAAAGCCCAATCCCACGTCGACAGGCAAAGAATACCATGATATATTCCAAAAGAACATAAAAAACGCAACCCCTACACGCTAACTCGGAACCGGAAAAAAGCAACCCGGTAACCCCACAACGAAACGGCCAACCAGCCGCCAATCCATGAATACCGTGTCATACAACAACCTTCCATATAAACCTGCCCTCCCAGACGTAACCCGTCCTGCCCAGTGAGTCGTAAATCAAACACAACCCCGCCCCACCAACACCGACAAACCCAGCAAAAAAAGCCACCAAAAAAGAGTCCCTCCGGCCGCCAAAACCCCAACACCCGCCCAAACCCTACACAAAACAAGACCCCAAACGCCCCAAGCAGCCCCCGACACTGAAAAAGTAGAACCGCCACAATTAAAAGACCATATCCACCCATACAACGCCACCACCCCTCTACACGTAGAGGATGACCAGCCAGGCACCCAGCACACAACTAAGTCACCCTACTGGCCTGTAGAAACCCACATCAGAAAGTGTACCATCGTCCAACAGCGAACGCACCGTAAATGAAAGTGGTGCTTTCGTCAACAGAACCGGACACACCCGTACGAGTGACCACTAGCCCCTCCTAAACAGGAGGAAACAAAAGGTCCCCATGAAGGCAAGGACCCATTAAACAAAAATGCACAAGATAAGAACCAAGGTCACCTTGGATAGAACGTATAGAAAAAGGCCCCAACACCAGAAGCGCGTCAATCAGGGCCCTTAATAGAAAAACCATATTTTGATCCCGAAGCCAGTTGCGATGAGACCACGCAAATATTATATCTAATACCAGACAGCCATTGGAATACGGCAGGACACAAAAGAGCCAGATACAAATCCAGTCAACGTTACATGTGTCTATAAAACCATGAATTGAGGTAAGCAAACCATATTTCTCAGTGATATGTAATAAAAAATATAAAATATATAATAAAAAAATAAAATAAATATAATGTATCAAAATATAAAATTACCCTATATAAGATTTTTTCAATCAAAATCATTAACTTATTTTAATAAAAAAATCAAAATAAATAATCCAACTGATCAGCCGAAACCACAACCACCAAATGCACAGATCAAAAATGTGACTGACATGTTATGTAGGTAACCGTCGCAAACCTCCGGGGCACACCCTAGAAAAGCACCACCCCCAGTCAAAGTGATGTCGATCGGAGACACAGCAGCAATACTGCCTCACTTGATGATATGCCCAAAACGTTACCAATACACCTATCTAAAAGAAACGACGGACAATACCCGCATGCATACAATGCCAGAGGCGACGAAACCCAAACAATTTGCGCAGGTGAAAACAGTTGTCAAAAGTCACGAATCGCCGCCGCCTTAGGCTACAGCGCTGAACCACAGTGTAGAAATGTACCTATTAATATCCAGTGTGTGCCAAATAATAAATAAAAAAGATCATGAAGAAAGGAGGAACACGCCTTCAAATTTTCATGGCCCCCGAGGAACTGAAGAAATAAGCGCAGCACCTGGTCTTCGTTTAGCCAGGAGTCCATGAGGGCTGCAGCAGACACCCTTTTCCACGAAAAACGCCCAGTGGTGTTATTACAGGTAAACAGATGAAGCAAGCGAGCAGAGGAGAGCAGATATTTCTCCTGGCCTCCGACCGTCAAAAGATAAGAAATTCGATACAGCCAGAGCAAGCAAGCAGTCACACCCGTGAAAAACCCACCATAGAACAAATGGTGACTGTAATATAAAAGCAAGAGGACGAGACATGTTAATACAACAAAACAAGTGTAACTGTGGAACCCATCAAGATTCAAATATAACCCTAAAAAAAACACATTAAAAAAAAACAACACAACAAAACCCCCACAACCCACCAACACACAAAGCAACAAAAGCCAGTTATTACAACTAACCACTCCAGACAGCACAAACCCACACACACAACAATGAGTAAACCCACCAACACCCCCCACCCAACACCCAACACACCACAAGAAAACCAAAACATACAAACCCACAACCCACCTACACCACCACACACCAACAAAAAACCGACTAACAAAAAACCAAAAAAAAACACAGTCAAAAACCCGATGGGGGGTCCATACCAGCTAATGGCCCCCCAACCCAAATGTTGGAAACAAAACAATGATAACCATCAAAAACAAACAACAACCCCCCACACAACCAACCAAATCTATCATTCAACCACAAACCCCAAACCCCCCAAAAATACACAAAACTCAAAACGTAGATCAACCAAACGAAATTCCAAAAAACAAAAACATGTCACACAACCAGTAAAAAACCACAAAAACACCACATCAAAAACAATGACAAAGACAACACATTTATTGAGTTTGACAATCCCTGTCCCGGAAAATTGAGGTACAGGGAAATTAAATTGTAAGATAATTACCTAAACTTTAACACAAGTCTTACTCACTTTAATATTATTGAGTTACAGTTTTGTTTACATTTTATTTCGTCCTTATATTAAATACATTACCCTAGACACACTCAGCCACACAACATCACAGAGCCTATTTTACACAGATTGAGATCTGAGAGGTGGCGGATAGGGACTCTGAGAATCATCATCATCAACAATTAGACTCAGGGAACTTACACAGCTTGGCCTCAATCTGTTTACCCCTAATTAATAACACCAATAACCTGTTTTACCACACAGACCAACCTGCTGGCTATACTTGTTCAGTCTACCGGTTTTTTCTTGGATGTGTTGATGTGAATGCGCGAGTAGTGCAACGTCATCTGCATATTCCAGGTCTTCCAGTGTAGAAAACGTTGTTCATCTAATTCCTCTTGGACTGCCCTCTGTTGTCTGGCGCATCAGAGGGCAGTCCAAGAGGAATTAGATGGACAACGTTTAGGAGAAGAAAGATAATTTTTCTATAGTAACAGACGTAGAGGGAAACAGAAGAACAAATGGAGAAAAGAATTGGAGAGAGACATGAAAGGAATGAGGAAGACATAGAAAGACCTTGAGGCGATGGCACGTGACAGGAAGTCTTGGAATTCGTTTGTTGAAGGCCTATGTTCCTTGACGAGCTGAATAGTGAAGATGATGAAAATTAAAATGAACAAAAAAATTAAAAATAAGTTTGCGTGGAATAAGTAACGTTAAAAACGATTAATAAACGGCTAAGGGGTATGGCATCCGCTTCGAGTTCTATAGGTACCTGGTTCGATTCACAGTTGAGGGAATATAATTTATGGAAATTTTTTTTTGTTCAGAACCAGTGGTTCTAATGATGTCGTACTCCCCCTGGTCTCCTGGGTAGTGAGATCGGATGCCTAGCCTTCTTGGAAAAGGGCGAAAAAATAGAAGGTCCCGTGTGCAAGTTGCGCACGTTAAAAATCCCTCGGCAGTTGGAAATCGTAGAGAATAGGCCTATCAGGCCGCTGCCCTGGCAAAAATTTACAAAATAGACACCTACCCACCACAAAAATATTTATAAAATGTGTGATTCCTACATACCCATTGGGATTCTCGCCGGTGCTACGGAGTTCGCGCACTGTGCTGAGATCCTCCTTGTGTGATCTAAGAGAGGCGATCGGAGCACCATGTGCAATGAAGATAGTCCTAAAAACTAAACCAAAAATGATAATATTTTGAAAAGACTACTAGGAAGACACTGCCCCATTTACGTTTAAGAATGTTCAGCTCAGTTGTCAAGTCAGTCATGTTGCATGGCTCTAAAACATGGAGAACAACAAAAGTGACAGCTAACAAAATACAGACTGTCATACACATGTGCTTGCGTATAATTGAAGGATGGAAATGATATGACATGATCACTAATGTGGAACTGGATGAAAGAATTGGCCAATAATAGTGGAGCAGACGATGAGGAGCAGACGCTGGAGTTTGGATAGGACACACATTAAGAAAACCAGTTGATGACATTACTAGACAGTCACCTGTTCTGGATTCCCCGGGGTAAAAGACATAGAGGCCGTCCAAAGTAAAAAGTATAACAGCGAGAAGGAAATGATGACAGATACGAACAGGATGAAGAACACACAGAACGACCTTGAACGTAAAGCGCAGTACAGGACGACCTCTCGTGTTTTTGTAGACGATTTGTGGTCCACGAATAGCTGCAAGGTAGTGGTGATGATGATAATGGTGAAATAAGATAGTGATGATGATGATGATAATGATGATGGTCATCATCGTCTTGTTCTTGACTGAGTCTCTAAGTTTTCTCCAGTATGTTTCTTAATTTTATTTGTGATAGTGATTATGCCTTTTCATGGCACAGAAAACATGATGCAGTGTAACATGAACATAAGATTTTATATGTCCACGTTGTAGATGTTAGATTACACAGAGTAAAGGATGCCCTAAATCTGGATTTGTGGTCCACGTACCCCTTGGGAGTCTAGGAATGGATTCTAGAGGGTCTGTGTACATAATCTAAAAATTTTGAATTAATTTTCACCAAAATTTTTTCGGAAAATTATTTTAGGTTTTTACATTGAAAGAACTATATTCTTTTTACAGATTGTTTTTGTATTTCGGTATGACTACACGGAAGCTGAACGTTTTGTCTTAGTATTAAAATGTATTATTTGAATAAAAAAATGTTAATTACTTGTCTATGTAGATTGTTTCTAAGAAGAGGTCCGTATTCTTCGCCGGACAAAAAGGGGTTCGTAACCTTTCTTCTCCTTCTTCTTCTTCGAGTCCCGTTACACGCCCATTTAGGCATATTGGGAACATGATGTTAAGCTCATATTTTCTTAACGATCGGCACACTAGTTGTGATGCGGTCAGCATCACGCCGGCCACCTTAACCTTCCCAGGGTTGCTCTGGTACCAAATTCATGAGGCTGGATCGACCCCGGAGCCAATTGCGGTCTAAAAAAGACCACCTCAACTGGGGATGATCGAACCATGGACCACTGAGCTAGGAAGCCAGTGCACTAACCACAGTGCTACCCCGGCTCCGTTAAAAGGGGCACAGAGCACAAGAAAAGTTAATAACCCCTGTCCTAAAGTGACATAAATGGATTGAACTTTTCATGCTTGGCTTTCTTTGCCAATATGGATATTAGCCACTAACAGTCTACTTACTTAGTCGTTCCCCTTCTACCGTGAGGTGTAGAGGTTTGGAAGAGAGAGCGCCAGACTATCCTATCGGCTGTCTTCCTCCTGGCCTGGTCCATTCTAGTCCTCGATCCTTCAAAGATTGTCTAATGTTGTCCTCCCAGCGGACTCTGGGTCGTCCTCGGGGTCTGGATCCTTGGCTCTTTGTTTCCCATGCTTGTCGTGGTATCCGATCTTCTCCCATTCTGCAGACATGGCCAAACCATCTTAATTGGGACTGTTCTACTTGGGTCTGCAGGGGATAGGATTTAAGGCCTTGACGTATCGTCTGGTTGCGTACCATGTCTCTTCTTGTTACTTCAACCACCTTCCTCAGATAGCTCATTTCTGAGGTTTGGATCTGGCTTTTGTGGGTTGTAGTCATTGCCCATGACTCGCATCCGTATGTCAAGACTGGGACATAGGTGGAGCGGTATACAGCCATCTTCGTTTTCTTACCAACCTCTCTCTTGCTGAGGAATCCTCGATTTATGGCCTGAAAAAGTCTCCCAGCTGCTGCTTTTCGAGTGGCCAACTCTTCTTTGATGCCTCCCTTTCGGTCTATAATAGCTCCGAGGTATTTAAAGTGGTCGACCTGCTCCAGGACCTGTTCTCCCAGCTTAATCTGATGTTTTCTTTCTTCTCGTGATATCACCATGGTTTTTGTTTTAGAGCTGCTTATGACCATCCCTCTCTTCTCCAGCTCTTCCTTCCAGACTTGCAGGTTGGATTGGAGATGTGCCTCTGATTTAGCAATCAGGGCAACATCATCAGCAAATGCCAGCTCCAAAATATAGACCTGTCTCATCTTCCAGTACCCCACTGAATACTTTCTTGTTCTCTCCTTACATGCCTTGATGACATCGTCCATAAGGAGTATGAAGAGGTAAGGTGATAGGATATCACCTTGTCTTACACCAGTGGTGGTCCTGAACTCTTCCGACTTATGGTTTGCTCCAGGGGACCCTGTCAAACGCCTTTTCCAGATCTATGAAACAAAGATGCATCTCACTCTTATACTCAAGGGCCTTTTCACTCAGCTGTCTGAGTGTGAAGATTAGGTCTTGAGTACTTCGGTTTGCTCGGAATCCGCACTGGACCTCATCCAATTGTGGCTCAGCTAGGCGTCGGAGTCTCTGCTCTAGGATTCTAGAGTAGATTTTACCAGGGACACTGAGAAGGGATATGCCCCTATGGTTTCCACACTGTCGATTGTCACCCTTTTTGAAAATTGGTGTTATGATGGCTATCTCCCAATCCTTTGGTATGGTCTTGTTGTACCACGCTGCCTGTAAAACCCTTAAGAGTAATAGGTCGCCTGATGCTCCCATGAACTTAACCATTTCTGGTGTTATACCATCATGCCCTGCTGCTTTGCCCATCTTGATTTTCTCCAGTGCTGCCTTCAGTTCTTCCATCTTTATGTCATCTTCACCATCATTGGTTTTCTCTTCTGTGCTAGTGTTTATCATTTCTGATGTTTCACCATGCTCACCATCCAGGAGTTCTGAGAAATATTCTTTCCATCTTCCCATTACTTCCTTCGGGGCAGTAAGCAATTTGCCTAGCTTGTCCTTTATAAATTTGAGTGGGCATTGTTTTTCCTTCCTCATGTTCTTTAGGGTCTTATAGAACAATTTCTGGTTTTCTTGTGCATCTTTTTCTAGCTTTTCTCCAAATTCTTCCCAGGACTTCTGTTTTGCTGCTAGCACTTTGTTCTTTGCTTCTGTTCTGAGTGTCACATATTCTCTATATTTTTCCATTTGTCCTGTTGTGTTTTTAGCTCCTAAGTATTGTTTCCATGCCATTTTCTTCTCTCTTATTTTCTCTTTGACTTCCTCTGTCCACCAAGGTGTCCTCTTTCTCTTGTTCCCAAGTCGGACTTCACCGCATGCTTCTGCAGCAGCTGTCTTTATGATATCCTTGAATTTAATCCAGAGGGTTTCCAAGTCATCAGGTCGTTCTTCTGTGTTGCTCACCGCTGCAGCAATAAGCCCCTGATATCTGGTCTTAATTTCTGGCTCTCTCAGCTTGTAGGTCCTAATGCTCATTTCTCCTGCTCGTTTACTTGGTTTCTTGCGTGATGTTGGACAGTTCCTAGGCTGAGCAACTCTTTCAGTTGTTCTTTTGATTGTTAGCAGGTAGTGATCACTTCCAATCTCTGGCCCCCTCCAGACTCTAGCATATCGGACATATTTGAATGAGCTTCTCCGAACAATGGCATAGTCGATCACTGACTTCTCATTCTTTGTTGGTTCACATCTAGTGTATGCATGTATGCGCTTATGGGGGAACTTTGTGTTTGTAATGATCAGATTCTGCTCACTGCAGAATCTAAGGAGTCGCTTTCCATTGTCATTGAGAGTATCTTCTCCATATCTTCCGATAACTCCACCCCATCTAGCATGGTCATTTCCAACTCTGGCATTAAAATCTCCGAGCATGATAACTTCATCTAGGCAGTCATCCACTGTCCTTTGAAGCAGCTCGAAGAATTCCTCCTTGACCTCTGCTCTCTCATCCTCATTTGGCCCATACACTATGACCAGGTTGACTATGGTTTCTCCTTCTTTTAGTTTAACAACCATAATGCGCTCCGAGACAAAGTTCCATCCCTTGATACTATCTTTTGGATTTTGGACCACAATGCAACCCACGCCCCCTTTAGCTCTTTCAGACATGGGTACACCACTGTAGAGCAGCGTGTTGCCATCGAGATCCATGACTCCTTGTCCTTTTTTCTTTGTTTCCGTTATAGCCAGGATTTCTAGTTTTGCTTTCCTCATCTCTTCCACCAGCTCCTCTTCCTTCCCATTTATACTTCTTGTGTTCCAAGTTCCATAAGTCGTAGTCCGTAGTCCGTTCCAGTTCGTCGCCTTTAGAATCAGTCCAGTTTTCTCTCTTGTGTTGCTAGTAATCGTGATTTAAAGCAAACAGGTGATTGGCCTGTTGTGCCTTTGCATGGTGGAGGGGCTGCCTCCTTACGGCCTCCATGCAGGCCGCCCTCCTCCTTTTTCATCCGGGCTTGGGACCGGCATTGGCGGAGTTCACTAACAGTCTACTTGCTGTCATAACACGGGCAAGACACTCTGGAATTGCCACGTAAACTAGTGTCTTTATGATAAATTATGAATTCCACAACATAAATCCTGCTATAACTTTATGGTTAATGACCTGACCAGGATACTTCTTTTGGGATTTGAATGGCAACTACAAATACATGTAATTATGGCAGTGGGAAATCATTATCATTGGTATTTGACGGGGAAATTATTATTTTGTCAGTAAATTTGCACAACAAAATTGAAATCACGCATTTTCTCTCGCAGTGGCGGCTTCTGTAGCAATGGGTTTTACTTGATGAAGTAGCTAGCTCCACCCACAAGCTCTTAAGTCGTTTTTACTACATGCATGAGGGAGAAATAATCCTTCTATTTCTATGGTTCCTCAGAGGCCCCCGAAAATTAACCGAGGCCTTTCATACCTGATATATATATATATATTTATCAACATTTTTAGTATTTATGTACTGTTCTTTATCGAATGAGCGTCCGATTGACAGAGTGGTTAGAGCGCTGGTCTCTCGCGGCAAAGTGCGAGTTTCGAATCACGGTACTGACACGCTCCAGTCTACCCACCTGTAAATGGTTACCTAACTCTGCTTTTTTAGTTAGGGAAGGAAAAGGCAGCGAGGAAGGGATCTGATCACCCCCTATAAATATATTAAGAACCTGTTTATGTAAATAAATTATTAAACTTACTGAAATTAGATCTATATGAAAACATACTGACAACACATCCTAATATCCCAGTCAATTTTTTTTTCTCAAGTAAATCAATGAAGTTGTAACGGTGGGCACTCGAAAACAGGACAAAACGACCAGTTATAAGCACTCAGATTCAAACACAGGGATCACAATGTGTCCGGTAGCTTGGGACTTTAAGAATGAAAGAGAGTACAAAATAATGGGTTAATGTCGCAGAGTGAAGATAATTTGCCTATTTGAAATTTTCTGTCCATCCTGTATATTGCTTTATTTTCTGTCTATCCTAAGTTTCTGGAGAAAAAAAAATGTTTCTCACGCACTTAACTCAGGTGAAGATTCGGTCAACCAGCGTTCAGGTCTGTTAGGATTTTCCAGACTCGTCTGTCTAGAAATTTATGGCCTGTCTTCTTCCTCATTGTTAAAACTTCTGAGCTCGGAAACCACAGCACGTACAAGTGACATTCAATATGCAAACTATTTTGGCTATCGTGGGAACGTTTAAAATGTAGCGGGTAAATCGAAAATAATTCTTTCTTTCTTTAAGAACCTAGTTTTAGACTTCACTTGGTGTTAAGCATACGGGAAGAGAAAGACGCATTTCTTAGTCTTGTAAAGTAAAACTGTGCATAGGGAGACTTGAGTTAAACAAACAAAGTGCCCTCTAGTTTAACTTACAGAATATAAAATTCCGGAGCGGGTATGTATTCGTTTTTCCAGTATATAGGAAATTAGCTCAAATATATAGATATGAAATATATTACTATCATGGTGAAAGTCTAATGAAATATATTACTATCATGGTGAAAGTAACATTAATGTATGAGCATATTATTATGAATGCTGGAAGGAATGAACGGTGGAAAGCACAGGAGAATTCTCTAGCGGACCCTCATGTAACTTTGTCTGACAGGGGAGGAAGCAAGTCTTGTTATTGTGTATGTACCTGGACTGGCTCGCTAATTCATTCACAGCAGACAGGAATGTTTAAGAATGGACTGACCTATTTTAGGAACGAGACGCATGCATGGATATCAACATGCCGACGCTGGACACTGCTTAAATTGTTTCTGTTGTAATCTGCATGTTGCAGCAGAAGAGTAGTTACACATGTATTTTTGTTTTGTCTAACAGATTTACGCAGTGCAAGTCTTGTCTCGTATTGCTGAAAAGAGGTTACCTTTGGCCAGTGGCCATATAGTCCTCGTCCACCAGTCACAATAATTCCCTTCAATTATTTCAATTATTTCAATTATTCAAGTATTTCAAACATCCTCAACACCAAACCTCACCCTACCATACTCCACCCATTTTAACCCTCCATCCCACCTTTAAAAGCAAATTCGTTATCTGTGGATATCGCATCAACTGTGGATACGTTACACCTTTCTTGGATTTATAAAAATCGTGTTCAGATTCTGTGCCCTTTGTGGATACCTTATTCGAACAGTGAAGTCGTTACCCCAATCTTGGATTTATAAAAATCGTGTTCAGATTCTGTGCCCTTTGTGGATACCTTATTCGAACAGTGAAGTTAATTTCAAGCATTGGATTACGATATATTTTTCCAAGAGAACCCCAGGATATAAGTTGTTTCCAACATTCACACCAAAGGAACAAAGGAACAAACATTCATTTACACACAAACAGTATTTCACATATTTTCCAGCAAAAGCCTATCAGGCCTGCCGGGACCTTTACTAACACAATTCATTCATAATCCTTGTTTTCACTATTGGTGTAATAAATTTTTTCTTCTTTAAAATCATCAAAATTGTTGTGAGTTTGTTTTCTCGTGATAACACTAGTCAACAACCAAAATGTACCAGAAATGAAAATAGCTGATCTTAACTAATTTTGGTGTGCTGAAAATGAAAATGACATTAAAAAATGTTGATTGGCTCTAGTTTTCAAGATATATGCTACTAGTTTATTTAATTATGGTCAATTTATATATATGACGCAACTGTTGTGGGCGATTGCATAATTTTTTGTAATGACCAATAAAAATGTAACTAGAAGTTGATGATGCAATTCTACCTATGATTACATCACCTTTGTGTATAAATATCTTATCTCTGATAAAATTTTGCCATTAGTTAGGGCATTTGTCCTTATCAAAAGTATCGTAATTAGAAATGCCTAGGACATGTGTGAACAGTGCTAATAATTTCTGTTATATATGTGGTGAGGTGACATTTCTAGCACAAAAACGAAATATAACTAAAGTGATTAAGAAGGCGTACAGTTTGTATTTTGGCTGCAGAATAGGAGATCAAGATAAGAGCTGGGCGCCACACATATGCTGCAATACATGTGCAGCACAACTTAAACTGTGGTTGACTGGCAAAAGGCAAGCTATGCCTTTTGCAGTCCTAATGATTTGGAGAGAGCCCACTGATCATCTCAACAACTGTTACTTTTGCATGGTCCCTCCAATTCGGAAAGGCATATCACAGAAGAAAAAATGGACTCTGGAATATCCAAACATCTCCTCTGCAATACGTCCGGTACCACATGGCGATGACCTACCAGCTCCCAAAGTGCCAGAATCATTTTCAGCGGCTTCCACTGATGAAGAAGAGGACATTGGTGGTCCTAAACCATCAACCTCAAGCGACCCAGATTTTGAGCAAACTACATCCACTAAACCACACTTAATAACCCAAGGTGAACTGAATGATCTTGTAAGAGATCTGAATTTACCGAAGAACAAGGCGGAGCTTTTGGGTTCCAGATTGCAACAGTGGAATCTCCTGGCAGAAGATGTTACAATTTCTGTGTATAGGAACCGCCAGAAGCCGCTTATTACATTCTTTTTCAAAGAGGGTGACCTTTCTGCGTGCCACAACATTTCTGGTTTAATGGCAGCCCTCAAAATCAATTACATACCGGAAGAGTGGAGGCTTTTCATTGATTCATCCAAGACGAGTCTTAAAGCTGTTTTGTTGAATAATGGTAATGTGTTACCGTCAATTCCAGTTGGTCACGCAGTTCATATGAAAGAAACTTATGAAAACATTAAGCAGCTTTTGAAGTGTATAAACTACGATCATCATCATTGGTCACTTTGCGGTGACTTAAAAGTGGTCGCTCTTTTGCTTGGACTACAGGGTGGATACACCAAGTACTGTTGCTTTCTCTGTGAGTGGGATAGCCGTGCACGAAGTGACCATTACATCAGAAGACATTGGCCAATCAGGCAGTCATTGCAGCCTGGCAGTAAGAACGTTGAGAACCCAGCACTTGTCAACACCAGCAGGATTTTGTTGCCACCCTTGCACATTAAGCTGGGTCTCATGAAAAACTTTGTCAAGGCAATGGAGAAAACAGATGAGGCTTTCAAATACCTCATTGGAAAATTTCCAAGACTGAGTGAAGCTAAAATAAGAGAGGGAGTATTTGTTGGTCCGCAAATTCGAAAACTTCTTCATAATGACGAGTTTCTTTGCGTGTTGCATGGCAAGGAAAAAGCAGCATGGCTAGCATTTAAGTCAGTGGTGGACAATTTTCTTGGAAACAACAGATCTGATAATTACAATGAAATTGTAGAAAATCTCCTTCAGAAGTATAAGAGTCTTGGCTGCAACATGTCTTTGAAAATTCATTTTCTGGATTCTCATCTGGATTTCTTTACATCAAACTGTGGAGCGGTCAGTGATGAGCATGGTGAACGATTTCACCAGGACATTGCTGCTATGGAGACAAGGTATCAAGGCAATTGGAGCCCTTCAATGCTTGTTGATTACTGTTGGACTGTGACAAGAGACACCTCATCGATTGACTACAAGAAGCAAGCAAAGAGAGCTCGAACAGCGACTGAATAATGACGGAATGGGTTCAAATGTGCCTTTTTAAAACATGATATGTGAACTTTAAATAATGTTTTTATTTTTTCTATCATTTTATGTTAAAATATCAATTAATTGAGTATGTAACCACAATTTTTATAATGCTAAAGTAGAAAGACTAGCTGTTTAGCCCAGAGAAGTAAACAAGCATACATTATTTGTATTACTGTAATGTAAATTCATCATTTAAAAAAAAACCAGAGCCAATTGGTGAATTTCATTATGATATTTGAAATCAGCATGTCAAAATCAATAAGAAATGGTACATTTAATTTCTGGTACAAAAAACTTTTGAAAATTTGTTGACTAGTGTTATCAGGCCTGCCGGGAACCTTACTAACACAATTCATTCATAATCCTTGTTTTCACTATTGGTGTAATAATTTTTTTTTCTTCTTTAAAATCATCAAAATTGTTGTGAGTTTGTTTTCTCGTGATAATCTTTATTATTATTTGCTGTAACATCCTTATTGATTTATTTACATTTCTAAATTGAATAAAATTGAGTTAACCTCGATAGGATTGTTCGTTCAGTTCAGACTACCAAATCCTCAACCTAACTTTACTACTTTACCCTACTATTTGTGATTGACACAGTGTGTGCAAAAGAGTAATATTGTCGCCAGAGAAAACAAGAAGAGCTGTGTGTGTGGTTTTCTTAGTGAAGAACTCACTGACTCAGCCTGTGCCTTCTGCCTATCTCTCTTGCGCACCACTATCACACGTCCGTGTGCACTATTGTCCATCACGCCTATACAGCTGTCAAGCTTTACCTACTATTAATTATATTTTCATGCGACAGTTAAGAAAGTTGAATAGAGTTGTTAATAGACTTTATGACTTTGTTAAAGGGAAGTAAAATGAGCAGGAGAGTGTTTTGAGGTAAGGGAGGTAACTCCGTAAATTCCCTTTTGGGAGATTTAGCTCGGTATTTTTGTTTAGTATTTCTTCTGAGTTCTCAGTTATGGTGTAACTGATTTGCATAGCAATGCTTTATTGATAATTTTAAAGAAGGGTTTATGGGTTGTGAGCTTAATTAACAAAGCGAGACGACTTTAAATTACGTCCCTTGAAAGGTTTTGGTGAGTGATCAAAATATACACGCACGAGAAAGCTTTGCGAAGGTCAACGAATCTTATGATAGGAAACTCTTTACAGAGTGATACAACAGGAAGCAATCTGATCATCAGAATAAGTCCCCCCATCCGACAAGTGTTTCGGCCCGATTACTCCTTTACACTCTAAGGGGGGCGGGCCTACTTGGGTCATGACTCCCAAGCGTCTCAGCTTCCTGTTGTCTTGTATCGAAAATGAACCCATTTCACTTATGGTAGCAACTTTTAAATCCAGTACGCCAGCCGCGGAGGCAATTGTGAAAGTAACAAAGAGAAGACAAATTATTCCGTTCGTTCCGTCGCCCTTCCCAACTAAGGACACACACTGAGACATTAGCGTGCAGTCGACGAGCTGCGCGCCGCAAGCCACTGAAATTTACCTGACTCTCTCCCTATAGTATACATCGCCTGTTGCCCCACAGTCGCATCTCTTTCACTCGTACACCAAAAAACTCAGCGTTGTGGACTTAGAAAAATGTTGGTGTTTTCTGTACCGCAGCGTTTATTGTTACGATGTCCATCGTCCATTGCGGTTGTTCCACAGCCAGCCTGATGCCTTTTCGGCAGTTTCACTAAGTCTCTTCAGTGCCCTTGTTCTAGACTGTCCCTTCAGCCCCAACAGTTTCAATAAATCATACACTGATGCAGCCACAAGCCCTCTTGCGCCCACTTCAACCGCCATGATCCTTGCACTGAATCCATCGTGTCTCAGATCCGCGGCCAGATCGCTATACTTGGCGACTTTGAATGAATGTTGCTCGTCTAATCTGGATTCAAATGGCACGGTCAGTTCAATCAGTATGACCTGAAGCGTTGCTGCAGAATGAAGCACTATATCCGGCCGTCTCCGCGATTTTCTGATACACTCTGGATATGCCCCCCGTCCAGGTAGGTCTACCGCCATCTCCCAGTCGTTTGCACAGTCAAGAAGAGATGGTCATAATGTTAAATCGGGAAATCAGTCTGATTTTTGAGCGCGAAGTAGCGAAGAAAGTAGGCCCAGCGAAAGTTATCGCTATATTAAATTTTTGTGTAGCGGTGAACGCTAGCTTGGATGGTGCACCGGGGCGAATAGGTCACTGTAGGTGGTTGCTTCTGTGTTGTACATAAACACTATGTTGCCCAGCTATCAAGCCGTTCCATTTAGCCACCTTGATAGATATAGGTGCAGGTTTCTGCTATGTTGTTTGTTTATTCGTGGAGCAAGAAAGGCAGTGTTACCTGTCAAGTATTTTGATGGTCAGCCCAAGGCGAGAATTTACAGGTATGTCAAAACTAGCAAGTAATATACATCGTGTAGAATAAGGTGAACTTTTAAACAGCACAGAAGAAAAGAGACTGTAGAGAATTATAGGAGAAAGAGACATAAACTGTCAGCCCTGGTATTAGACTAGTCTAATATTGATACCCCAAGCTACTCTAACAGAGAAAGAAAGAATTATAGAATTTTATGTCGGACAGAAATGAGATCAGAGGTAGAACAACGAATAATAAAAAGATTGTAAAGATCAAGCAGTCGATAGACAACATTGACTTCGCAAGTAGTCATATATTCTAACCACTGACATAACAACTGTAAATCAAGAAGTAGCGACAGACGATAAATCAGAGAAAGGAAAATGCCAGTATCATTATGTACAGCAGCCATTATTGTAAAAAGGTGCCACCAAGTGAAGGTCGGCCACTCATTGTTGGAGTGAATTGACTTTTTGTGTAAATAAAGATTGATTTGGTTCAGCCGATGTTAGCGTGAGGTCTATACATCTGAATGTTACATCATCCTCATCCTATGTGTTCGTCAGCACTGTGGAGAATCATTAAGTGATTAAATTAACTATACATGATCTAACTGACTGCCTACTGTCGGGTAGTGAAACGAACTATACAATACCACAACACTCTCTCTCAAATATTTTCACATCCGCTGGTACGGCCACAACACCAATGGCACCCATCGCCTCGCTGCGAGAGGGAACTGTGACTGGACACACGACTAGTTAAGCACACTACCCAACAAAACAAAACAAAAAAATTTACATCTTCGAGAGTAGTCACTCTCGTAACACGGTTCAAAACTATGGAATATAGGACCCGAATAGTTAATTGTTAAAAGATTATTTACTACTCACGGGCTTGGGGTCTCACTGTTATTTTGTTTCTGACGTTATCATGGATTGTGTGGGTGTGTGTTTTATGTGTGTGGGGAATATTGGGAGCAGCACAGAGAGGTTAGCAGATATTAACTTGATGATATGCTAACCGGGAAGTAAATGTAGATAAACGGTCAGTCTGTTTAATGTGTCCCCCAAGTGGAGAAAATACCCCATTCACACTTTAAATAAATCCGATAACGACCAAGGCATTTAACGGTTCCCCTAGCAGTTCCGGAAAATAATGGCCTAATTGGAGCGGAAGTCGCAGCTGGCCAATCAACGAGCTGATAACATTAGCTTAAGACAATCAGTAGTCCGATAACGTTAACTTAGGACCGGCCAGGAAACTGATAATGTTCTACTGTCAAGTCTGGTCGGGTCAGACAAACCAGTGCCCCATGGGTAATTGGTCTAGAAGTTCCTCCCATGAAAGATAACATGGTCGCAGCGCTAGGAGCAAAGTCTGTGAAAAATGTGCTGCGACTTTTAAGAAGGGAGGAAATATATTGGACCGTAGAACAAATGCAGTGGCGTAGCTAACACCCCGGTGGGCATGACACGTTCTAAGAGCCTCAACACCGAGCGGATCTTGGAAAGTAGTGGTAGGAAGTACCCTCCACCTATATACACGTAGAAGAAGACTGTGATCTTTGTTAGTTTTATATATATATATATATATATATATATATATATATATATATATATATATATATATATCCAATGTAAATCTTTAGAGTAAAATAGTGTTTAATCAATCAGGATTTTGCAATAACTACGTTGCTAATCAAATGTTAAATTTATTTAAAATATCACTCATTTTGGCGTTATTCAGTTTCAAGCAATTTACAAAAATACTGTTAATTTAAAGTTAACACTTCAATAACTTCAGTTCGTACTTGAGTTAAAGTTTCATAAAATAATGTCAAACTTTAGAGAACATCTACATAAATAAAAAGAAAAAGAAACTGAGGTTTTTATCAGTGAATTATTTCTCTTCGTTATCATTTTTCCACCGCAAAGTAAAATTCCCCTCCATTCAAACAACTAGAAATCCGTTATCAATCAATCAATACTCTTTAGCTCCCCAAGGAGCCTAGGCCTTCAACAAACACATGCCAAGTCTTCCTGTCCTGTGCCATCCGCTCAAGTCCTTTTCATGTTTTCCTCATCATTTTCACCTCTGTTTCCAGTTCTCTTCTCCGTGTGTTTTTTGGTCTACCACTGCCTCTCTTTCCCTGTGGATTCCAGAACAAGGACTGCCTTGTAATGCTATCAACAGGTTTCCTCAATGTGTGTCCTATCCATCGCCAGCGTGTTCTTCTCAGCTCTTGTTCCACTGGCACTTGTTTGGTTCTTGTCATCAATTCCACATTTGTGGCTTTGTCATACCATTTCAGTCCTTCTATTCTACGCAAGCATCCGTTTATAAAAGTAAGTAGCTTTTTGGTTGTTGTTTTTGTTGGTCTCCATGTCTCAGAGCCATACCATAGGACTGTCGTACAGATAGGTTGTGAGTTATTTTTGGCCCATCTGAGTAGAGTGGATAGTGATATGTACGGGAGAAAGGTGTGAGAAATAGATTTCACAGGTGGTAGCTTAAGGAAAATGATATGTCTCTGGAATGGGTAAGTTTCTCTATTCCAGCCTATCTATACGACTGTAATTTAGCACAAGACAACCTTGCCCTCCTCATACATATAAATATAAGTTTAACTACACACACACAGTGATGTGACAACAATACACACAAACGTGAAAAACTAAGGTTACTTGGATATGGGTCTGACCAACACGCAAAGTTAAGTTTCTTTGTTGTTTATTATCATTAAACTTTACAACAGTAATATCTAAAGAAAGATCAAATATAATCAGATTTACATACATATGAAATAGCAGAATAAATGCACCCTCCCCCTATGGAGAGAAGAACCCAAAAGTTAATAACCCAAAGGTCGAAGGTTAGCACTATGTTACAGAGTAGACAGTAAAGTAAACAAGTTCCTACTATATGCTACCAAGTAAAGTAAACACGTTTAAGCAAATCCAATGTTGATAAATTCCCTGAAACAAAGAAAAATACTCACGCACTCTTTTATACAGTGGCCACTCAATCACTCTTACCTACTCTTGGTGATATCACTTGGAAATACAATTATCCCTGAATATATATAATATCAGGTTCACTTGCCAAATTGGCCCCAGTCCATCCTCTAACAAACAAAGACTAGTGAGGTGAACGCCGAATCTGGTGTTTTGTTTTTCTGGATGAACAAAATGTCACCGCCAATAGTTGATGTAGGAACGTGCTCTTGGGGTTCACAGTTAAAAGAGGAAGATACTACCAGTATTGGGAAACATGTGACTGCAACAAAAAAATTTTACAAATGATGATGATGATAATCCTATCGGACAACTCTATGTTAGAGCTCCGATTCTGCACAGCGTAAAATCTGGATAAATCCGCTTGAATACAACTGTCAGAAGTCGGGAACATTAATGTTATTTTGTACACCATAGTGGGCTGGTAAAAATTGTAAAAAATATCTGGGTTTGGTAAGTCCAGTCAAACTTATAAATTAAAATGTTTCTCGTGTATCTTTGGCTAATACTCGCTCACAAATGAAATTGGTGACGCACAAGCCATGAAAGAGAGACACCATTAACCAATCAGTAAAAAGACCGCTGGACGCCCTTGTGATCAGGTCTGCGAAGAATACAAGAACAATATATATAAAAATGATGCTAATCCATTATCTACACACACAGACGGGGACAAGACGATCTCTTCTCCACTCCTTCAGTCCTGATTATATTTAAAAGGTACACGGTGTTTTCCTTTACGCCTACACGGTCAGCCTTCGCTAGCGCTGAATTTTAGGTCGGATGGAGTTATGCAACTCTCCCGCCCCTTTCTCGCGCCGGCAGTCAGCGTACAATGTTAATTATGATTTAATTATCCATATGCGCACTTATACAAAGTATCGCCTGTCGTTAATCGCTGTTAAATTGTCGGTGTCTGTTAGTCATCGTATGGTATTAAATAATATGCACTTATAATAAATACGCACAATGCCATAACGCGTGAATTCTTTTCTGTCACTATCAGTCGCGCCTAGCATATATAACACTTTCTCGTGCGTTTTTAATCTTAATCACTCACTAAAACCTTTCAAGGAACGTAATTTAAAGTCATCTCCCTTTGCTGATTAAGCTCAAAACCCATACAATCTTCTTTATATTTATTATTAAAACATTACTATGCAAATCAGTTACACCATAATTGAGAACTCACATGAAATACTAAACCAAAACACCAAGCTACATCCCCCAAAAGCTTCACTTGCGTAGCCCACCACTATGCTAAATAGGCCAGGTGCAGTGATTGGCAAAAATTGAGCGATCTTTATAATTGTGAATACACGAATATAAAAGAAGCTCGCCGAATACTTCAATAACCTTAAACACGATTTTGAATTTGTTTGATGGTTGGAAGAAATGTCTGGGTACAGTTTGACGATAGGAAGAGAGATTTGATAAAATATTTTATTAATGGATGTAATGTTTGGGTAACGTTTGGTGACAGAATGTAGCACATGGAGAAAAATTAGATTGATAGAGAAAACGTGTCAAGAAATATTTGTTAAACTCAGAACATAATTTTGAGAAATATGTGAAAATGGAAGAAATATTCGACAAAAATATGTGGCAGCTATAAGAAATATTTGAAGAAATAATTGGCAACTAGAAAAAATATCTGAAGAAACATTTGGCAACTGGAACAAATATTTGAAGGAACGTTTGGTGACTAGAAGAAATATTTGAAGAAATGTTTGGCGACTAGAAGAAATATTTTAAGAAATGTTTGGCAACTAGAAGAAATATTTGAAAAAAATGTTTGGCAACTAGAAGAAAGATTTGGCAATTATGAGAAATGTTTGACAACTGGAAGAAATTGTTGACAGCTGCAAGACTTATTTGAATTGTCAAGTACTGACAACAGGAAAAAATATTAAATGAAAAAATATTTAATGCAGCATTTGACAGCTGCAAGAAATATTGGAAACCGGATTAGTCATTTGATGAAGTATGTGACAACTGCAAGAACTATTTGAAGAAATATTTGAAGAAATATTTGACAGCTGCAAGAAATATTGACAACCGGATATGTCATTTGATGAAATATGTGACAACTGCAAGAACTATTTGAAGAAATATTTGGCAACTGCAAGAAACATTCGAAGAAATATTTAATAACTGCAAGAAACATTTTACAATAAACATTTTAAGAAATTTTGTATAAGTGCAAGAAATATTTGAAGAAATATTTGGCAACTGCAAGAACGAGTTGAATAAATATTTTAAAATATATTTGACAACCTCAAGAAACATGTTAAGAAATATTTGACAAATACATGAATTATTTAATGAAATATTTGCAATTCCAAGAACCAACTGAAGAAATATTTGAAGAAATATTTGACAAGTGCAAGAAATATCTGACGAATTATTTGGCAACTGCAAGGAACACTTGACAGTTGCAAGAAACATTCGAAGAAACATTTGACAACTGCAAGAAACATTTGAAGAAATATTTGACAGTTGGAAGAAACGTTTGTAGAAATATTTGACAGTTGGAAGAAACGTTTGAAGAAATATTTGACAACTGGAAGAAACGTTTGAAGAAATATTTGACCACTTGAAAAAACGTTTGAAGAAATATTTGACAACTGGATAAAACATGTGAAGAAATATTTGACAACTAGAAAAAACATTTGAAGAAATATTTGACACCTAGAAAAAACATTTGAAGAAATATCTGGCAACTAGAAAAAACATTTGAAGAAATATTTGACATCTAGAAAAAACATTTGAAGAAATATTTGACAACTAGAAAAAAAACAGTTGAAGAAATATTTGATAGATGGAAGAAACGTTTGAAGAAATATTTGACAACTAGAAAAAAAAAACATTTGAAGAAATATTTGACAACTAGAAAAAACATTTGAAGAAATATTTGACAACTTGAAAAAACGTTTGAAGAAATATTTGACAACTGGAAAAAACATTTGAAGAAATATTTGACAACTGGAAAAAAACATTTGCATAAATATTTGACAACTGTAAGAAATATTTGACAACTGTAAGAAATATTTGACAACTGTTAGAAATATTTGACAACTGTAAGAAATATTTGACAACTGTTAGAAATATTTGACAACTGTAAGAAACATTTGACACATGCAAGAAATATTCAAAGAAATATTTGGCACGTGCAAAAATAACAAAATTAAAAACAGGTTAATAGATATTTACCTACAGATTGAAACATTTGAGCAGGACTGGGAGAGAACTTTGGGACCATCTTTGCTGACTGGAAGAAAAGTTGTCACTAAAGTTTGAAAGTTGCAGGACAAAAAAGTAGATAACCGTTTGATAACTGGAACAAATACTTAGTTACATTTATTTAATGAACTAAATTTCCGTGGTCGCCCCTTTTCTTTCTCTGCTGTCAAGCAGATATTTTGTACTTTAAAATTATCTTACACTCCTCTCAGTGATAATTCGTCATGAACCAAGATGGGCCGGTCAGCGACTGAGCTTTGGGTTTACCTAAGGTGTGCCGGGCGATAAATTTCCCGTCTTTGGACAGATTATAGACACGCACTTATCAGTTGGACACACCTGATCGGAAATGTTGTAATAGTCCGGGCAGATGTAAGAAGATATTTGTAAACATTGAAGAGAGAGGATCGGATGTTTTCATTCCATATTTGGGAGACATGACCTCTGCAGTAACGCGCAAAAATTTCCATCTGGAAATAATTTGAATTACCCCACAAAACACGCAAGTTTGAAACGATAGGCAGACATTCGGAACGAATGCACAACAAACAAATGCGGGGAAGACAGGCAATATAACCTGACACTTCAGCCAGAGTAGAACACTGTGACAATTCACTCGCGCCAAGAAGACAACCAGACTTTGCCAGAGTAAAGACTAAAATCAGCTTTCATTTATCAGACCGGACCTTGTTTGAGCATTCTCAGGACCTAAAAGTCCAGGGAAAACTCAACCATTTTAACACGAAAAACCGGAATCTGAGGGAGCTGAAACACAAGTCAAAGTGGGACTTATTGTTAAAGTAACAACACCCCAGACCAAGTGTAAGAGGCCTATACAAGTGCCTTTATTTCTCTGAGCCAGCAGTCAGTGAGCCTAAAGATTGGCGTAAGTTGTACATTTTGAATTCTATATTTTTTTATTATTAACATGTGAACTAATACGTAAATATTAATGTGTGAAAATTGCTAGTGGATGTCCAAGTCATTTGAGGCTGGCAACCTCAGCATACATGTTAGAATTTTATTACGAATTTCTAGATAGGATCGTCGATAGATCCAATTTCCGGCTATGCGAGATGGATACCAACAGCCTATATTTAGCGCTGACGACACCCGCCCTAATCGAAGCAGTTAGACCCTCAATGCTAACGGAATTTTACGAGGTCTACGATCAATGGTTTCCTCGCGAAGTTTGCGCCGACCATCGATCCGGTTTCATAACTAGCGATAAAACAGTTAGTTGTTGTAATAAGAAAAAAAATACGTCAGCTCTTGTGGGATTTCCCGATCTGAGGAACAATCTTGAGCCAGGTTGGTCTTTTCAAATTCAATAAACGAACAACACCGCAACTCCCTATCATTTTTTTACATAAAAAGAATACTTGACTCCAACAATGTCACCACTTCACCTCTTTCCATCTAAAAATATCTCTCTTCCATTATGTGCCCTGTTCGTATAATGTTTTTCTTAGATTTCCTCAGTGAGAACCGACCTGTGTACTGTGTGGGGTGTGTGGAGGAGCAGCCCAATCAGGAAGCCCACTCCTGCCTGACAACAACCCTCGATGATCTGATAAATATACATCTAGAGGAGGTCCTCCTACGGGTGATCTCGCGTGAGGATCTCGTCCGCCTAACCCTAGACGTCGTAAGGAGAATCCTTATTCGTGAAATTCATCGTCAAGATAGACAACAACAATGTCAACCAGACTAACCTCGCCGGCTGACCACCTTTACACCCTCTTATTATATAAATAAAAATATATAAATAAATAAATAAAAATTGTCTCACTTCGTGTGCATTTGTATTCTCTCTTACATGGTTTTTTTTTCTCTCACCCCTATACTCTCATCAATACCTACACACAAAACACCTTAGACAAACACACTTTTTTGGAGGTTCTCGCTACACAACAAGCGCAGGGCGGGACAAATGTGGGATTTAAACCGCATGGTGCGTCTGTCTATACATACGAACAACATAGAAACTCCCTGTCATATTTTTACATAAAAAGAATAGTTGATTCCGACAATGTCGAGTTGAGAGCTAAGGGCATAATAGCTAGGGGAAAAACTCTGTGGTGTCCCCTTCCCTTGGTGCCCTAAGCACATGCTTATTTTGTTTAATGGTTAATCCAGCCCTGGGTGAAGGACGAGAGAGACTGAAAAAAAAGACAGACGATATGAGTGAAAGCATGTAATAACTGGTCAATTCTCCGCAGGGAATCACTTACAGTTTAAACTAGTCTGTTCTTGTTGGTGCTTAGTTAAAAGCATATCTATTGTTCTGTTGTTATTATCACAGCACAGGGCAAAGTTCAAAGGGGGATCGTCCACATATGATTTCACGCAATAAAGGGGTCTAAACTTTGGTGACGAAGTGTGACGATAGGGGAGGGGACTATTACTACTGTGGTCATTTCATTGCAGGCGACCGTCATTATATATTTATAGTGAAAATTATATGGATGTATTAAATATGAAGACATGGAGTAACCTTCCTAAATGACATGTAGCGCGGTGATAATCATCTAATGGACCGTAAATTGACAAAATAACTAACATTTCTTTTATGACAACATATCTCGTAATTGTTCGTGCATCTTTTAAAATCTTGACTTTCCATATTTAATGTCTATCACCGTGAAAATAATATCTACATTGATAATACCTCTTCATCGTCTCCGTATACTTCACACTTGCTGTAGTGTTCACATTTCTACCTGAAATACCTTGTTTAGTGCAACGTGGCTGCAGCTGTGATAGTATTACAATAAAATCATGATTTATTTAATTTGCGCACATTTCTATTTTCGGGAGAGTACAAATAAGGAGAAACAATACAATTATTGTCTAACTTTCAAACACAGTTGCACCCCCCCTTAGCTGTGGTCGGAAGTTAATGTACTCTATCGAAAATAGAAAAAAGTGCGTAAATGACGGTGTGCAACGTGTGACAGACCGACCGACCGAAGTACCTTACGGTGAGAATTATGGTTTTGGATATTTTGCTTATATTGCTCACTGCTATTTAGTGTTAAATAACATTTTTTAAAACTATTAATTTAATATGCGGTCTAGCCTGGAAGAAAACTGAATTTTCTATCTCTTATTTCACTATCAGCACTTACGGAGTCTTAATGTCTCGTCAGTTACGCACTGGAAGGGCCGGGGGGGGGGGGGGGGGGAAGAGAACCATTGTTGGGCTGTGCTTAGGACATCCGTTGGTCTTAATCCGGCTATGCTTTCACCAGTACCATTCCTAAAAAATAAAAAAAAACCTACGGAGATACAAATAGCATCCAGCTGGCCACTGCTTTCTTTGAAAAACGTTAAAGTAAATGTCTGAGAGTGAACGAAGAAGTACTTACCATTGTCGTAAAATACAATCTGTATGTACAACACGCTCACATATGTCTCGAGATTTCTTCGATTGAACTGTATAATATGGTTGTTTATAAGTAGAAAATAATCTAGGAATAAAAGAGCGAAGTTATGGAGATCGTTGTCGCCGACGCCGCCAGTCAGTGCTAAAATTTTATGCCTCCATAGAATTGTACTCCCAAAATGACTTGGCAGTGGAAGCTGACATAGTATACTTCAGTCAGCCTGTTACCAGAAATCCCAGATAAGCAATCGTGTCTGGGGCATTTGATATCGCAAACAATCCAACTCTCAATTTCCCAAAATATATTGTGTCAGACAGTGATGAATCCAAACGTTCGAATAACCTGTACCCTTTTCTAGGAGCAAGGAATACTTGACACTTTTCTAGATTGACTCATATACATAATTGTGGGAAAACACAGACTCAATTATGTTTGTGAATTAATTGCTGTAAATATTTATATTATCATTTTGAGTTGATTATTCCTGTGTCTAAAAGAATAACAAGGATACAGGAAAATAAATTGTACAAAAAATATGTTAAATTGAAAACTTAACCAGTGACTTGTGTAATCATTGTTTATTAGTAATAGGTGTAGTTGTTGTCCTGTTTATACACTCCATCACATTGCATATACCCTAGACACTTGCTAGACAACATACACACACCATTACACTTCAGTAGGGGAAGATGTATAATCGGGTGAGGTCATTGGTGGAAGCAGACAGGATCCCTGTAAATTTATCTGAATGTAATAAACCTCAGGGGCTTGCATAGCTGATCTCACATCTGATAGAATTAAAATTAATAATATTTATAGAATAACACCAAATCCACCACAACCATATAAACACAAGGTGTTAAGGTGTAAGGAGAAGACCCTGGCAGTAGGTAGGACACACATTTTAAAAAAAACAGTTGATAGCAATACAGTTCAGTCCCTCTGGAGTCCCGAGGGTAAAAAACATAGAGGTAGAACAAAATACATAATGAGAATAGAACAGAAAATCGACATAAAAATGGTTAAAGAATAAATGGAAAAGCTTCGAACGGATGACACAGAACAGGAAGGCGTGGAGTGATCTTTGTTGAAGACCTGTGCTGAACAGGGGAACTGAAAGGTTTAATGGTAATGAATACTGCAGCACATCTTTCTCATGTTGACTATGTTGGACATTTTAACAGCCTGATTCTAGGATTCTAGAAACACGTGCGTCGCATTCAACTACTCTCAAATAATCTGCAGCAGCTCATTGCTATAAAACGAAGAGTATATTTTATGCAACAATTATTTGTCAATGGAAGTAAGAAAGAGATGTCTTCAGTGTTATATAGAATCAATCCTGACAAATGGGAGCAAGTCGTGGACAATTAGTAAACAAGTAGGAAAGGCACTAGAGGCCACAGAGATATGGTTTTACAGAAGAATGTTAAAAATACCATGGACAGACAAAAAGAGTAATGAGGACGTCCTGAATGAAGCCAATGCGCAGAGGAAACCTATTTCCCAAGTTAGAAAGAAGCAATGCACATTTATTTATTTTTTTTTTGGGGGGGGGGGGGGGGGGGGGGTGGGGGGGGTGGGGGTGGGGCGGGGCGGCTGGAGCGGGGGATGTTTTGAGAATAGGACAGCTGGAATATGTCGAAACACCAGGTAAGATTGATGGACAAAGAGATAAGGGAACGAACGAACAAACGAACTTTATTTTCAAAGGATTGAGAATTGGGCACGCAGGCCCGTATGACATTCTGCCCTTCCTTTCTCTCGTCTTTTATACCGATTACAAAAGAGAACAAATACTGGACAGTTTGACACCGTGGCATAGACAGTAGTCAACAGCAGAATTGATAAATTGTACTGGAAACAACAAGTTCTGATGTGACATGATCTCCTACGCCACTAGACACGGTACTTGATGAAGAAGCTCATTGCTAGCTTAACTCTGAATATAGAAACACATATCACATTCTAAAACTGGGTGATACATTCTAGTATTGACGAAAAAGTGTAGTGAACTAACGTAGTAAATATAGTTCCGCAATAAAAGTCATCGCACCGGGTAGTTCCGGGGGAGGGGCTCTTGTGATATAAAGAAAGAATAGGTTCACTGCTCGCTCAGGCATGTCGTAGAGTGCTGCCAATATGAGGATGTGCATGGGCTGGCAACATCAGTAAGTAAAAAAATTTGCCAAAGAAATCACCTCTGCAACCGCTGTTGAAAATTTGGTGCAAACTTTCTTCAAGGGGACTAACTGTAGTGATGGCTTGATTCTCAGTAAGGAGGACAAAGGAAATTCATGATACATGATGATAACTTATCGCCTCTGTATTCATGATAAATGATGATAACTTATCGCCTCTGTATTCATGATAAATGATGATAACTTATCGCCTCTGTATTCATGATAAATGATGATAACTTATCGCCCCTATACTCATGATAAATGATGATAACTTATCGCCTCTGTATTCATCATAAATGATGATAACATCGCCCCTATATTCATGATAAATGATGATAACTTATCACCCCTGTATTCACGATAAATGATGATAACTTATCGCCCCTATATTCATGATACATGATGATAACTTATCGCCCCTGTATTCGTGATAAATGATGATAACTTATCGCCCCTGTATTCGCGATAAATGATAATAACTTATCGCCCCTGTATTCGTGATAAATGATGATAATTTATCGCCCCTGTGGAGTTCTCTGGTGACTCTGAAGAGATAAAGACAGAACAGGACTACTGTGCCCTCAAGCATGTCGTACAAGACAACTAATATGAGGGTATGCATTGACAGGCAACCTTATCATGTAAAACAAGTTGCCACATAAACAAACCACTGCTGCAGCAGTATGTGAATGTTTGGTACAGGCTTCCTGCAAGGAAACCAGCTGCTGTGGCGGTCCCGTCCTCTGTAAGGAAACGCAAAGGAGAAGGATTATGATGATTGTAGCAAAATCTGTGAGATAATCGCTTATTTCAGTAAGATTTTAGTCCTATGATGAATAAATACCCAGCCCTAAGATGTCTGACTGGTTTCATCTTCAACGCCAGTAGGGCGATGCCTTATGTGCAGTGGGAATGCTAAGAAAATGACCCGCCGTAAAAATCAAAAACGCTTTTAGTTTCGGTTTCGAAAACGTACAAAAAACCTTTTAACATCTTCGCCGATCTGCTGCACGAAACGAGGGAAAAGCTTGTAATTAACGACTTGCCAGAACTGTGAGACCAAACTGGCGTTTGAATTAACGTAATATGTTAACTTTAACACTAAAATTTTAGTAATTCAGACAGTTCTCAGTAGTAAGAACGAGACGATTGTGGGGGATTTGGGGGTTGGTGAGGGGTGGGGGATAAGTATTTGGGGGGTGTTTGGGGTGTTTGGGGGGGTGGATGGTGGGTTGGGGTGGGGGATGGGGGGGTTGGGGGGTTGGGTTTGTGGGTGGATTGGAATAGGTTTGGGTGGTTTATAGGTGGGGGGTATGTGGTTTTGGGGGGGTGGGTTTGGGGTGTCGTTGTTTACTTGTGGGTTTTAGGGGTTGTGGGTTGTGGTTGGTATGGTGGTATGGTGTTTAATGGGTTATGTTGGTGTTGGTTTTGTTTTATGGGAGGTTTGAGATGTGGGTGTTGGGGGGGGGTTATGTGTATTAAATTGGTTGAATGGGGGGGGGTGTTGTTGGGGGTGGTTTTTGTTGGGGGTTGTTTACAGATATGTGGGGTGTGGTTGGAAGTGTATGGAGTAAAAAAGGGGGGTTTGTGGGGGGTTTGTGGGTGGTGGGGTGAGTTACAATGTTAATTTTGGGGGGGGTGGTTGGTGGGGGGGGGGGGGGTGTGGGAATTTTGTTTGTGGTTGTGGGGTTGTTTTGATACTTTGATAGGGGGGTTTGTGGTGTCGTTTTATGTTATGTATAGGGGGGTGTAATTTGGGGGCTTGTAGTGGTATGGGGGAGTTTATACGATTCCTGGTTTGGGAACATTTTGGGGTGGTTTTTAATAGGTTTAGAAGGTGGGGTAGTATGGGGTTGGGGTTAGTTTGTGAAATATGGTAGTGGGTTTGAAGTTTTGGGAGGGGTTGGGGGGGTTATTTGGGGGGGTGGGTTGGGTTAGGGGGTTCGTTATGGTGTTATGTGTTGTGGGGTTGTGAACTACGTGATAGGTTGGGTAGGGTGTTGTTTGGTGTTGGGGTTGGGGTTTTTAGTCATTGAGATTATGGGTGTTTTTTTTGTTGGGTTGTTTGAGGGAGTGTTCAAGGGGGTATGGTTTGATTTAAGGTGGAGACTGAGGAATGGGGTGGATTTCGAAAAATAAAAATGTGGGGTATGTAGTTTTGGGGGGGTTGGGGGTAATGGCGGGGTAGGGGTTAAATAGTTTTTTGGGGGGTTTGGTGGGGATGAGGGTGTGTTGGGGGGGGGGTGTTAAGGAGGGTGGGGGTGGTTTGTGTTGAAGATTAACTGTGTGAGGGTTGGGGGGTTGTTTAGTTAGTTTTAGGTTTTTAGGGTATGGGGACGGTTATGGGTTTTGGGGGGGGGGGTGGGGGGTTGGTTGTGCATAATTAGGGGGTTGGGGTAGGTGTGGAGGTTTGGAACTGTTTTTTTGGGAAAGATTTGGGGGGTTTTTTGGATTATATGTTAAGGTGGGTGGGGGGGTGTTAGGTGTGGGGGAGTTTTGTGATGGTGTTGTGTTTTGGTTATATATGGGTGGGTATGGACCCGTGGGTGGGGTTGGTTTTATGGTTTGGTGGGGGTGGTTGGGGGCAGTGTTTGAAATGGGGGGGGTTATTTTTGGGGTAGTATGGGGTATTGTTTAATTATGTTGTTAAGGGAGTTTATGGGGGGGGGGGGGGGGTGGGATATGAGTAAGGGGGGTAGTAGGATATTATGGTATAGTGGGAAGTGGTTTGGGGAAAGTTTTATGATGGTGATAGGATTGTTAGTGGGGGATTTGAAGATGGAGGTTACAGTTATGTTTTGGGGTGGGTGAAAGTGTGGGTTTTG
This sequence comes from Oreohelix idahoensis, assembly GCA_024509875.1. Taxonomy (NCBI): domain Eukaryota; kingdom Metazoa; phylum Mollusca; class Gastropoda; order Stylommatophora; family Oreohelicidae; genus Oreohelix; species Oreohelix idahoensis. Next base: position 41,827 of record JAMPIV010005299.1, on the reverse strand, counting down.
GGTTTTATTTGGGGTAATGGGGTTTGGGGGTTAGTTGGGGTTAAGTTGTTTATTAACGATTAGGGGGGGTTATGGTAGGGTGTTGTAGGGGTGGGTGGGTAGGATGGGTGGGGTTGATTCGAACTGGGGGGGGGGGTGTATGGGGGTAGTTTAGGGGGGGTGTTGGGGGATGAAAGTGTATGATGGTGTCTTGTTGTGGTTGGTGTAAGGTGTTTTTGTTAGTGGGATTAAGTTGTGGGTGGGTGGGGTTTGGGTTTGGTTGGATAATTGGGGGGGGGGATGGAATGTGGTTGGAATTGTTGGTTTAGGGGGTTTGGTTTTGGGAATATGTGGGGGGGGGAGTGGGTGTGGGGGTTTTTTGTTATGGTTGTTGTGTGTTTGGGTGTTGTTGTAGGGGGTGGTTTCTTTCTGTGGGTTTTTGGGGTTGGTTGGGGTAAATAAGTGTTGGTAATTATCATGGGAGTGGGTTTGTGTATGGGGGGGGGGGGGTTATATGGTGGGGGGGTTTTGTGGGGGGGGGGGGAGTGTGGAGGGTGGGGTGGGGTAATTTTTGGGGGAGGTTATTGGGGGTTTTTGGGGGTTGGGGTGGGGTATGACATTTATGGGGTTTTTTAGTAGGGTATGGGTGGGTTTTGAATGGGTTTTGGGGGGGGTGTTGTGGGGGGGGGGGTGGGGTTGGGGGTTTAAGGGTTGAGGTGGGGGGGGGTGATGTGGCAGGGGGGGGAGGTGTGAGTGTAGGAGTTTGAGGTTGTTGTTTGGGGAAGGGGGAGTATGTGGGTTATTGGGGGATTTGGGGGGGATTGGTAATGGGGGGTTGATGTAGTGTGGGGGTACGGTTGGGTGGTTTGAATGCTTTTGGTTGTTTGTTTTGGGGGGGGGTTGGTTGGTTTAGGTTATGAGTGGGGTGGGATGGTTATAGTGGGGGGGGGTGAGTGAATTTTGGGGGTTGGTTTTTGGGGAGGGGGGTTTGGTGGGGGGGGTTGGGTGGGGGTGGGGTGGGGGGGGGGGGGGAATGGGTTTTGGTGTGTGTTGGAAGGGTTGTGGGAGGGTTGGTTTGGGGGGGGTAGGGGGGGTATGGTTTGGGGGTTGTGGGTTTAGGTGGGTTTTACTTTGGGTGTAGGGTTGAATTGGGGGGGAGTGTTTGGGTATACAGGTTGGGGGTTTTAGGGGGTTGGGGGGTGGATGGTGGGGGGTGGGAGGGGGTGGGGGGGTGAGATAGTTTGGGGGGGTTGGGGGGTGGAGTGGGGGGGGTGGGGTGGTAGGTGATGTGGGTGATAATAGGGGGGTTTGGGGTTGGGGTGGGTTTGTGGGTTGGGTTGGTTTTTTGGTGGGGTATTGTTTAGGTTTGGGGGGGGGGGGAGGGGGGGGGGGGGGGTTTTTGTGTGTATAGGGGGGGGAAGTGGGAGGACACGGGTTTTGTGTGATTGGGGGGGGGTTTTTGATTGTATGGGTTGTGCGTTTGGTTGGGGTATTGAGGTGTGTGGGGGTGGGGAAGGGTGTGTAGATGGGGGTATTTGGGGGGGTATGGGGTATTATGATTTATTATTTGGGGGGGATGGGGGCAAAGGGGGGGTTAAAAGGGTTTTGGGTTGTACTGGGTGGGGGGGGGTGGGGGTTTGGTGAGTTGGGAATTTTTTAGGGTTAAGTTTGAATTTTTTGAAATTGTTGGTGGGGGGGGGTTTGGGGTTTGGGGAATGTGGGGGGGTGAGTTGGGGGGGGAATTGGGTGGTTTGGGAGGGGGGGGGGGGGGGGGGATGTGGGGGGGGGGTTTTTTTTTTTGGTGGGGGGGTGTTGGGGGGGGGTGAAAAGGGATTGGTGTTTTTGGGGGGGGGTGGGGGGGGGGGGGGGGGGGGGGGGGTGGGGGGGGGGGGGGGGGGGGGGGGGGGGGGGGGGTTGGGTGTGGGGGGGGGGGGGGGGGGGGGGGGGGGTGGGGGGGGTGGGGGGGGGGTGTGTGTGTTGGGGGGGGGTGGGGGGGGGGGGGGGGGGGTTTGGGGGGGGGGTTTGTTGGTGGGGGGTGGGGGGGGGGGTTTGGGTTTTTGGGGGTTGGGTTTGGGGGGGGGGTTTTTTTGGTGGGGGGGGGTGGGGGGGGGGGGGGGGGGTGGGGGGGGGGGGGGGGGGGGGGGGGGGTTGTGGGGGGGGGGGGGGGGGGGTGGGGGGGGGGTTGGGGGGGGGAGGGGGGGGGGAAGGGGGGGGGGGTGGGGGGGGGGGTTGGGGGGGGTGGGAGGGGGGGGGGGGGTGTGGGGGGGGTGGGGGGGTTGGGTTTTTAGGGGGGGGGTGTTTGGGTGGTTGGTGTGGGGGGGGGGGGGTGGGGGTGGGGTTTGGGGGTGGTTGTGTTGTTTGGGGGGTGGGGGGGGGGGGGGGGGGGGGTTTTTGGGGGGGGGGGGGGGTTTTGGGGGGGGGGGGTTGGGGGGGGGGGGGGGGGGGGGGGGGTGGGTTTTTTGGGTGGGTGGGGGGGTTTGGGGGGGGTTTGTGGTGTGGGGGGGGTTGGGGGGGGGTGGGGGGGGGGGGGGGGGGGGGGGGGGGGGGGGGGGGTGTGGGGGGTTTTTTTTGGGGGGGTTTGGGGGGGGGGGGGGGGGGGCGGGGGGGGGGGGTGGGGGGTTGCGGGGGGGGTTGGGGGGGTGAGGGGGGGGGGGGGGGGTGGGCGGGGAGGAGGGGGGGGGGGGGGTGGGGGGGGGGGGGGGGGGGGGGGGGGGGGGGGTGGGGGGGGGGGGGGGGGGGGGGGTTGGGTGGTGGGGTGGTTGGGGGGTTGGGTAGGGGGTGGGGGTGGGTGGGGTGGGTGGGGGGGGGGGGGGGGGGGGGGGGGGGGGGGGGGGGGGGGGGGGGGGTGGGGGGGGGGGGGGGGGGGGGGGGGGGGGGGGGGGGGGGGGGTGGGGGGTTTGGGGGGGGGGGGGGGGGGGGGGGGGGGGTTTGGGGGGTGGGGGGGGGGGGGGGTTTGGGTTTGGGGGGGGGGGTTGGGGGGGTTGTATTTTGGGTTTTTTGTTTTGGTTGGGGGTTGGGTTGGGGGGGGGTTGGGGGGGGGGGTTGGGGGGGGGGGTGTGGGGGTTTTGGGGGGGGTGGGGGGGGTTTTGGTGGGGTTGTTTTTGGGGGGGGTGGGGGGGGGTTGTGGGGGGGTGGGGGGGGGGGGGGGGGGGGGGGGGGGGGGGGCGGGGGGGGTGTGGGGGTGGGGTGGGGGGTGTGGGGGGGGGGGTGGGTGGGTGGGGGGGTGGGTGGGGGGGGGGGGGTGGGGGTTTGGGGTGTGGGGGGGGGGGGGGGGTTTGGTGGGGTTGGGTGGGGGTGGGGTTGGGTGGGGGGTGGGTGGGGGTTGGGGGGGGGTGTGGGGGGGGGTTGGGGGGTGGGGGGGGGGTGGGTGTGGTGGGGGGGGGGGGGGGCGGGGGGTTGGGTTGGGTGGGGGTGTGGGGGGGGGGTGGGGGGGGTGTTTGGGGGGTTGGGGGGGGGTGGGGGGGGGGGGGGGTTGGGGGGGGGGGGTGTGGGGGGTGGGGGGTGGGGGTGGGGGGGGGGGGGGGGTGTGGGGGGGGGGGGGGTGGGGGTGGGGGGTGTGGTGGTGGGGGGTGTGGGGGGGGGTGGGGTGGGTATTTTGGGGGGGGGGTTGGGGTTGGGTTGGGGGTTGGGGGGGTGGGGGTGTGGGGGGTTGTTGTTGTGGGTTGGGGTAGTTGGGGTTTGGGGGTGGTGTGTTGGGGGGGGGGGGGGTTTAAGGGGGGTGTGTTGGGGTGGTGGGGGTTATGGGGGAAGTTTTGGGGGGGTGTGGTGTTTGGGGTAAAAATGTTGTTGGTGGGGGGGTTGGTTGGGTTTGGGGGTGGGTTGGGGGTTGTTTATGTGGTTTGTATTGGGGTGGGGTGGGGGTTAGTTGGGGGGGGGGGGGTGGGGGAGGGGTTTTGGGGGGGGGGGGGGGTGTTATAAGGTTTTGGTAGGGGGTGGTTGTGGGGGGGGGGGGTTGGTTGGGGGTGTGGTTGGGTTTGTTGTGTGGGGGTGGGGTGGGTGGGGGGGGTGAGATGGGTGTGTGTGTTGGGGGGGTTGGGGGGGGGGTTGGATGGTGGGGGGGGGTTTGGTGGGGGGGGGGGATGTTGGGTTGTGGGTGGGTAGTGTTTGTGGTTGTGTTGGTGGGTGGGGTTGTTTTGGGTTTTGGGGTTGTAAATGGGGGATAAATGAGTTGTTAATATTTGTATTTATGGGGGGGGGGATTATGGGGGTGAGGATTGTGGGGTGGGGTGGGGTGGTGGGGGGGTTGTATTGGGGTGGTTGTGGTTTTTTGGGGGTGATGATGGGAATTGATGTTACTGGTATTTGGTGGGTTTTGGGGGGGTAACTGGTTTTTGGTTGTGGTTTAGTGGGGGTTAATGGGGGGAATTGGTGGGGGGTTATGGATAAAAAGGTAGACATTTTTGGGTTTTTATTATGGGGGTGGGGGGGGGGTCGGGTGGGTGGGATATGGGTTGTTATTTTGTCTATGGAGTATTTAGGGTTTTTAATTTGGTGTAGGTTTTGGGTGGGGGGGGTTTGATTAAGGGGTTGGGTAAATGGTTTAAGGGTTTGTTTGGTTGTGAGGGGATTTTTTGGTTGGGGGTGATTTGGTTTGGGGTTGATGTGTGGTAAAGGATAATAAGTGGGTGTTTCATTGTTGTATTTTATGATGGAATTGATTTGTGGTTTATAATGTGGGTGGTTGTTTATGTGTAAATTTTGTAGTGGGGGATGGTTGGAATGTTATAACAGAGTTGTGTCGATAAGGGGGGTATTTTTTATTTGTGGTAATTTTAATTAGTTTGTTAGTTATGATAAACAAAATTTGTTTTTGGTATTGAAATTTTGTTTTAGTGTGGTTTTTTTAAGGGGTAGGGTGGGGTTAGGGTGGTGTGTTTGAATTGGATTTTAAGTTTTTAATTTTAATAAGAAGTGTGGGGATACGTGTTTTTAAGTATTTGGATAGTGTTGGGATTTATTGGGGGTGTTTTTTTGGGTCGTGGAATGTTTTTTATTGGTGGTTGGTAAATTTGGGGTAAGGTGGATTAAAGTGTTTTTTTTGTTTAATTAAGGGTTATTTTGTTTTTTGGTGTAAGAAATTTTTATGACAGGGGGTGGTATGTATTAACCTGTTTTAAGGGGGATTATGGTGGGGGAAGGATGTAGTTATTAATGGGTTTGGGAATGTTGGTAATGTATAGGTTTGTATTGATTTTGGGGTGGTTTTTTTTTGGGATTAGTATATGGGTGGGTTTTAGTTGGTGTAATGTTTAGGAAAGGGTATGAATTTGGTGAGGGATAGATTATGATGTAGTTTTTTTTTTTGTGAATTTTAATGAAAAAGGATGGTATATAGGGGGTTGGAAAGTGAGAATTGGGGGAAAATAAGATGGTATGGAAGTATGGAATGTTGTTGGGTGGTTGTTTTTTATGGGGTTGGGTAATGTAAAATAGGTTTGTGGGGGAAAAATGTATTGTTTTAATGTGTTTTAAATTGAGGGGGTATTATTTTTTTTTTTTATGGGAAGGGGTTAGGGTTGGGGTTTTGGGGTTAACCGTTTAAGGGTTTTGTTAATTATTGTTTGATGTGTTTTGGGGGGTGTGGATAGATTGGTTGTTTGTGACCACAGGGTTTTTTTTTTGTTTGAGTGAAGTAACACAAGTGGGAAAGTGGGGTGTTGGTTGGGGGAGGTAGATTTTGATTGATGTAATTTGTTTGAGTTATTGGGGTGTTGATAGGTTTTTTAATGTTTATGTTTTTTAAAAGTGAGTTTAAAGGATTTTTTTTATTAAATTTGGGAATTTGTTTTTAATGGATAAATTTATGGAATTTTGTTATACTGTATGGTTATTAATGGGGATAATTTGTATGGTAGTTAGATATTTGGGGTGGTAAATAATGGGTTTTATTGGTTTTTATTAAGATGGGTTTTGTTTTTATGTAAATTATATTTAAAGGTTTGATTTATTTATGGTTGTGATATATAGGGTGGGTTTTGTGTTAAGATTGATTATTTAGATTAATATGATTACTTGTTTTTTATATGTTCAACTAAAGTAAATTTAATTAGAAATTAAAAATAATAGTTTGCCAGATGGAAAAATTATTATTTATATTTTACCATTGTTTTAGGGGGTAGAAATGTTTAAGGGTTTGTTGTAATGTGGGGTTTGTTTTAATCTATAATAGGTTATTAGATGTTTTAATTGATTTAAAAAGGGGTTTGTTGATTAACTGATGTAATTTATATTTATGATAGTTTTTTTTATGTTTTAAGTACATTGTATATGAATTTTAAATTTAAATTGGGTTGTTTGGTGACTAATTATTAATAAAATTAGGTAATTTTTTTTACATGTTAAAATATGTTTGGGGGGTAAATGTTTATAGTGGTTTACGTAAACGAAATATTTTGGATATAAATAATAATATATATATTAGATTATTTTTAAAGGATTGTATTTGTGTAATGGATAACTAGGGTGGTTTTGTAAAATTTAAGCCTTGGGAATTTTTTTATGGTGAAAATTAGTTTTTTGTTTTTTATTAATGAGTTTGCTGATGGTGTTGAATTTTATGTTTTAATGGGTATTTGTGTATTTTAGGTGGGGGGGGTTGTTTTTTGTTTGGGAAATTTTGTTTTTTATGGTTTATATTATTTGTTTTTTTTTTTTTTATTTTTGTTGGTGGAATAAGGTGGTTGTACAGTCCGATTTTGGGTTTGAAAAAAATGGTTGTGTATTAGATTGGGTGTTTTTTTATTATTTTGTATTTTTATTTTTATTATTTTGTTTGTATTTAATTTTGTTTTTTTTTGTAAAATGTATTTGATTTTGGATTTTAATTATTTATATAGGATTGATGATTTGGGGTAAATTTGGAGTCGGAAATTGGTTATAAAGGTAGGTGTTTGAAGTTGAATTATGGATTTGGGGTTTGTGGGGAGGTTTTTGGGGTAGGGGTGGATGGGGGTGGGGGTGGTTGGCGGGAGTGAGTTGTTTGGATAAAATTGATTTTAGGTTTCTTAGTTGGGGGTGTGGGGGGAGGGATATTTAGTGGTGTTATTTTGTAAAATATGGATGTTCCTGACATGGGGGCATGATAGGGGTTCTGAATTATGGGGGGTGCATTTTAGATTGAGGTGGGATTTAATGATGTTTGGGTGGTGATGGTGGGGGGGGGTGGGGGGTTTGTTGTATTTAGGGGATGGGGTCATGAGGGGGATACTATTGTTATGTTGTTTTGTGTGAGTTGGGGGTGGGGGGTTTGGTGGTTAGATTAGGTGTTTGGGGAGTTTCAAGTTATGGGAATTGTGTGGATAGTGGATGTTTTTGGGAAAGTGGTGGTGGGGGGGGGGGGAAGGTATGGTAGGTTATGGGAAAAGGGTGGTTTTTTTGGATTTTATTTGTAATGTGTTTTTAGGGGGATTTTGTATGTAGGATTGGGGGTAAGGGGGGGGGTAGTTGGGGGGGGGGGGGGATGGGTGGGGCTTATGAGGGGGGGGCGGGGGATGGGGTTTTTTGAGTGTTGGGGGTGTAGTAATACACTGAGGTGGTTTTTAGATTGTGGTTTGGTTGGGGGGTTGGTGGTGGGGTTTTGTAGTTTATTGATTGTAAGGGAGTGTATTTTTTTGGTAGTTTCTCTGGATAGTTATGTGGTGTGTTTTGATTTGTCCCATTAATTTACATGACATTTGAGGGGGGGTTTCTTAACTGGACATTAAAGATCCTGAGAGATTTTTCTATAACCAAAAACAATTGATTAAAAAATTGCTATTTGGGGGGTGGGGGGTGTGTACCATCATTCTGGTGAGATGATTAGGGAACTTCCTATGGCAGTTGGGTATTAATCAATGAATGGGGTCTGGTGTTTTGCAAGTGGGGGGGGGGTATTGGGTTTGTTAAGTGGACCTATTGAGGGGACTTAAGGGAGGGAGGTGGGGTTATTTTCGTAAATTGGTTAGTCCGAGGCTGTAGTTAGGGGTAATGTGTTCGTAGGTAATATATGACTCTAAATGAATGGAGAATTTTTAATGGGTTTAGTTGATGGGGTGGGGGTATACTGATTATCTGTTTTGTTAAGAGATTGTTGGTGGGGTATTTATGGGGGATTTTGTGTTGTTAGTTTCGATGTAAAGGGGTGTTATTGAGGTGGTTGGGGTGTTGTTTTGGGAATATGAATTGTGATTTGTTGGGTTTATTTATAAGTTGAGATTTTACTTGGGGGAAGGTACACTGGGTATGTTTGGGGGGAGCGAACCCATGGAACTGAAGTTTGATTGGGTGATTTTGGGTGAATATAATGAAAAATGAATTTTGTTAGGAATTGTATGGGTAGGGGTGTGTGGGGGATGGTTTTTTGTGTAGTGGTTTGTGTTGTTGTGGTTGATTTGGTTGTGTGAAAATGAGGGGGGGGGGAATGGGTTGTATTAGATTTGTTAGATCGGGGTTTAAATGGCTGTTGGGGGTTGGGTTTGGGGAATAGATTTGTTAGAAGTAGGGCAATCTGTATTTTAATGGGTTAGATAATCGTTACTTGTTACATTTGAGGGAAGTAGTGTTAAGGGTTGGGTTTGTACGGGGGTGTGTGTGGTAAGGGGGTTCAAGGTTGGGGGGGGAATACCTAATTATAAAGGTTGGGTTTAGCTATTGGGGTGGGTTTTTTGTTATGTGTTTTGTTGTCTTTATTTGTTTTTTATTAAAATTTAGTCGTGGTTTATTGTAAATGGCTTTATGGTGTAACGTATTATTTGGTGGGTTTGGTATTTATTGGTTAGATGATGGGTATAGAGAGGGGGTTTGGAATATAGTCAGAATATATGTGTCTTGATAATTATGACCGTAAAGGTTCTTTTAATTGGAGGTATACCATAAAGATTATTGGGAGGCGTTTATGATTAATGAAGATAGTGTAGTAAAGTGTTTACTATGATGATCTATGTGTCTCATTGGAAACGGAAGTTTAGGGATACATCGTCCCCCCCCCCCCCCCCCCCATTGAGGTAATAGAAATGATATGGTGTTGAGTAAGATTAAGGAGTTTACAGTATGATAGGTTTGAAAATTGAACAATTGCATCGAAAATGATCAATTGCGTATGTCATATTGTGGGGTGAATAGAATGTTCTGGGTAAGACTCATAGGTTAGGTATTTGTATTTGCCTACGCAGAATTGACCGTTAGAGGTTAGAAATGTTAATGAGGGTAATAATTGGATAGTGATAAAATGGTTAGAAAGTTTATTAAAGTTCTCGGATTAATTTAACCCTTGTTACATTATACATATTTGCCAATATATGTGATGGGGGGTGTTGTTCTTAACGTTGTAATGGGTTATCCGTGATAATTAGTGGAATGTATGCTATGTTTGATTTTTTGGGGTGTAGAGGTGTGATTTGGAAGAATTTGGATTGTAAATGAGTAGTTTAGGGGAGGGTGGGTGTAATTGGTCAAATTTATTGTAAGGGCTAGATTAAGATTTCTGGTGCCAAGACCTATATGCCCGCAGTAATATATATATATCTCAGCTATATGATGATTTCCTCGTTGCGTCAGGTAGGTGGTGAAATGTAGTTTAGAAATCAGATGGTGGTATCTAATGATTGGGAAAGATGATGGGTATGATGATGTACCATCAGTCATTTTCATTATGTTACACGCCTGTAGTTATACCCAAACTGTAAATAGATGTCATAAGTTTGGAATTTTTATGTTAAGAACGGTAGGGCAGCAATGGTAAGAGAAAAATGGATCACCACACAACCTCTTTATGCACTGAACCTTTAGTATGTGTAAAAAAAAGGTCTCTCACACTCACTCCCCTATCGGGGGGTGGAAAATTGTTGTAGGACTCCTACCTTTACACTTTTATCCTGTTTTAGAGGGGGGGGGCTAGGGATTGTGAGTGATAGTGGGTCGTGGCAGCACCCTCAAGTCGACAGTATTTCAGTGGGCGCAGAAATTTTAATGAAATTAGTTGGGGAAATGCATATGGTCTGGTTCAATGTCTAATAGTATTGTAATGGACCACTTCTATAAGAGAACAATACAGTACGGCAATGAGGGAAGGGAGAGGGGGCGCCCCAAAAGCATACTCACAACACCTTGAAAAATCCTTAGGGCCAGCTCTGCCTAGGAGTAACATAAATTAGTAAATAAATAAATATAGGTAATTAACAGGCACTCATTGGACAGGAAAAAATTAGGCACATACAGAACAAAATAGAAGAAAGAGAAATTTAAGTGATTGCCTACGGAATTAAACTGGCTTAATTCGTGAACCATGAGATAGGATTCTTTTCGCCGAAGGGAAGTTAACGGTCAGATAGGATTCTTTTCGCGGAAGGGAAGTTGACGGTCAGATAGGTTTCTTTTCGCTGAATGGAAGTTAACGGTCAGATAGGATTATTTTCGCTGAAGGGAAGTTAACCGTCAGATAAGATTCTTTTCGCTGAAGGGAAGTTAACGGTCAGATAGGATTCTTTTCGCTGAAGGGAAGTTAACGGTTAGATAGGATTCTTTTCGCTGAAGGGAAGTTAACGATCAGATAGGATTCTTTTCGCTGAAGGGAAGTTAACGGTCAGATATGAATCTTTACGCTAATGGGAAGTTAACGGCCAGGTAGGATTCTTTATACTGAAGGGAAGCTAACGGTCAGATAGGATTCTTTTCGCTGAAGGGAAGTTAACGGTCAGATATTTTTTCTTTTTTTTCGTACGCCCGCTAATACCGGAGGCGAAATCTCAGGTTATTATTAATTTCTAACCTGACATTGATTTTACGTGAGTATCCATTTTTTTCTTGTACAGAGACAGGTGTCCCTCGCCATTCAGGCAGATACTCGCCGATTTCGGAGGTACCCATTAGAGCTGGGGCGGCTCAGGAGCCGCCAATCCCTGGTCGATGACACTGCTTCAAATGTTCTCGCCAGGTCTCGAGTTAATCCAGTCCAAATCCCGGTCGACGAAAAATCCTCAAATGCCGTCGCCCGGGTTTGATCCTGCATCACCCGGCCGCCAGAGCGGTGTTGTAACCACTACGCCAGCGCGGCTCCCTACGGTCAGATATTATTCTTATCGCTGGAGGGAAGTTAACGGTCAGATAGGATTCTTTTCGTTGAAGCGAAGTTAATCATTCGGTTAAAAAAATAATCTAATTTGAATTTATCACCTCCTCTGTTGATGGAACTGAAGGAAACAAAATTCCGGCAGAGATAAAAGTTACAATTAGGCTGAACTTAGTCTAAATTCTAAACAATCTGGAACATGGAGAACAACAAAGACAACAACCAAAAAGCTACAGACTTTCATAAATGGGCGCTTGCGTAGAATAGAGGGATTAAAATGGTATGACAAAGGTTACCAACGTGGAACTGATGACAAGAACTGGACAAGTGCCAGTGGAACAAGAGATGAGAAGAAGACGATGGCGATCGATAGGACACACACTGAGGAAACCTGTTGATAGCATTACAAGGCAGTCCTGGAACCCCCAGGGCAAGAGAGGCAGAGGTAGACCAAGAAGCACATGGAGAAGAGAGCTGGAAACAGAGGTGAAAATGATGAGGAGAACGTGGAAGGAACTTGAGAAGATATCACGTGACAGAAGGACTTGGCATGTGTTTGTTGAAGGCCTATGGTCCTTTGGGAGCGGAGGGTTATAAATATGAAATAATCTGGATCCAGAAAACAGCCATGGTTTTAACAAGGTAGATCCTTACAGAGCTTAGTATTTCTAAAGTAGATCTCAACAGCTCCGGGTTCGCCTGCCGATGCTAAACAGTGACCATCTTAAAAATGTTGATGAAGGACGTGCTGCAAGTGTGCTCTTCTTGCGTAACGGACATTCTTGGAGGACACGCTTTACTGTCATAAAATATGCGTATCTACTCTCTCTCTCTCTCTCTCTCTCTCTCTCTCTCTCTCTCTCTCTCTCTCCGTCACCTTCTGGTTATTGAGAGATGTCAACAGGAGGTTGTGTATGTAGCTGGCAACCGCGTCATGAACAACCCAGTGGTAGAAAAACTACCACAGCAAGAAGACATGAATGCTTGGTGCAGACCTCCTGCAAAGGAAATAGCAGCAGTGGTGGCTGTATACTCCATAGCAAACGAAAAGGAGAGAAGAGGAAATGAAGACAGAACAGTTTTGGGTTTTAATTACTATCTTCATTGCACATGAACAAATCCATCAATGTTCGATCTCCTCCCTTAGATCATACATGGAGAATCTCAGCCCAGTGCACGAACTCCGTAGCACCGGCGAGAATCCCAATGTGTGAATACAGGAGTCACACATTCTATAAATATTTTTGTGGTGGGTAGGTTTATAATTTTTAAATTTTGCCAGGGCAGCGGCCTTATGGCCTACTCTTTACGATTTCCAGCTGCCTTGGGATTTTTAACGTGCTCAACCTGCACACGGGACCTAATTTTTCGCCCTTATTTGAGAAGTCTAGGCATCCAATCTCACTACCAAGGAGACCAGAGGGGAGTATGACATCATTAGGACCACTGATTTTGAAAAACAAAATTCCACAAATTATTTTCCCTCTACAGGAAATCGAACCCAATACTTTTAGAATTCAAGACGGACGCCATACCTCTTAGCAACTGCGACCCACAAACAGAACAGTGCAATGTAAAAACCCGAGAGCTAACGCTAAAGGCAACGAAATACGCTCACTGACTGACCGTAAAGGAAACTGTGTTTTAGAAACACATGACACCAAATCCAGGATCACCAATTCCATAACAGCGATGTCCCCACCCTTCTTTCAGTTTTCGTGAATATAAATTTCTCTGTAAAGATCACAATCCAGACTAAAAGCTGGGAAGAATGGCGAGAGAAAAAAATCTTTCGTCTAGAACCTTACTTCTGTACAAGACGCAATGATAGGCATTCGAAAAATTACAAGACAGTATTTGAGAAAGTTAATGCCAGCTACAATGGCGGCACTCCGTTCTGTCTAGAGATGGATTTTATCGTCAAGCGGCGGTAAATGTCTGTAAGAACCTGCCTCAATAGACGCAAATGTAATGAAGTGTCCGTGGCGGAGAGAATCCTGTCTAGAACATGGTTAATGGGATGAGAATCTATTTCATTCTGCAATGCGAACGAATGCAAGAATGTGGAAATCCTCCCCTTGTCCTATTTCTTAGATTAGATCCTGGGTTCCAATCAAGAAGATTGGTAGATGCCACCATATTATCGGTACTTCTGAGCGGACGTTATTGGCTTCTCTCAGTCCGAATTTTTTCTGGGAATGACCTTAAAGCTCCAATGTTGAAATTGCCCTAGCTAAAACGGCTATGACCATCATGTAAACACTTCGACATTTGTGTCATTATGATCAGAACTTTTGGATGGTCATCTTCGATTGACCTCCAGCCAGCACACGATTCTGTCGCCCGATGCCTGACCCCTGATTTCTCTTTATTAAGTTCAGGGTTAACAGCGCCCTTTTGTGACTTGTTTATTCTGTTGAGATATTAAACACGCCGGGCGTTTGATTTTTAATGCTTTTCTTCTTTAACACAGACTAGATTACTAAAGATGTGTAATCAAGCGTTGAATAAATATCGAGTGGGAACTGTGTACAACAATAATAATATGAAACAAATATGAGAATTCAAGCAATTTTATTTCTGTCATTCACTCATTGCCATAGAGCTCCCAAAGGATAATTGACGTTTAACAAACTCAAGCTAGGTCATCTTGACCTGTGCCATCATTTCAAGTTCTTTCATTGTCTTATTTTTCCATTTTATTTTTATTTCCAGTTCTCGTCTCCGCGTGATTTCGGTCCCCTAATATATCTCCTACCCTGAGGGTTCCAGAAGAAAGAATGCCTTGTAATGCTTTTAGCAGCATACCCATTTACAGAGGATTAGACTGGAACATGGTGCTACCAGGTGTCGATCCCGGAACTTGGTAAATGTGCCGCGAGAGGAAAGAGCTGTAACGGCTTAGCCAGTCGGAAGGTTCCCCTGATGATATCACGTGTTAATTAATTAATTACGAAAGATAATTTCTAGTCTCTTATCAAAATTATCTCACCGACGTCACCACAACACACGCCTTGTATGTTTTACCTGTGTAAAAGATGTCAAACATCCATTTACCGACACGTCCTCTGAGCGTGTTTTGCACGCATTATCACCTATATAACGTTTGTTCAGAAACCACAACTGCATGACCATATGGCTGCTTGGTACAGGATTCCTGTAAGGGTGTGGCGAATACCTTTTGCACGCCACATGTGAGTTTATAATTGAAGTAAATATAGTGCTCACAAGTGTTAACACCTTTTTGTGGTCGCTATGCGTAAGTCGCATATGACGTGGCTTTGTTTGGCCTAGCGACATTATTATAGTTGATGTTTCCGCTGTGTGGACTGGACGTGTATACTGCATGTCTTTCAGTTTTGGATGGCGTTCCTTCATGGAACTTATAGTTGAATAGAGAATGTAATGGATGTGTTCTTATGACAGATAAAGTATGGAAATAGTGGATCAGGATTATACAGGATTTATGTAATGCACCATGTGAAATGGAATCGTAATTAAATATACATATGTGTCGCAGCAACGAGTTTGGATATCTTCATATTGTTGGCACAGTTGGTGCCGTTCTGACGTTGAATCGTTTATAGCTTCATAAACCTGGGACCTAGACAACGAGTCATTCATTTCGCCACAGCATTTCGGCATACATGCATTCATATTATATATCGTCCACATGGCCAAGTCATGGCCAGTTGACTACTGCCGTTATTAGAGTCATAAATGTGGAAGTCTGAAGGCGAACGAGGAAGAAGAAGATATTATATATCGCGCCACAAAAGGGAACACCAGCAATGGTGATCCCATGCTTCATAAGGAGCGAAAAGGAAAATGATGATGATGATATGTCTTCTGGCTAACTTTAATACCGTCCTTCTACCATCCTCTACGTCAGTAGTTCTCAACGTGTGCCATATGGCGCCCCCCAGAGGACCATGTCATATTTCTAGGGGGCCACAGTAAGATGGCAAAGCACCTTTTTTCCATCTAACATTGACTATGAAGGGCGCCATAGAGGTAAATGAGGCTCAGAAAGGGGAGGCGGGATGAGCAACAAGAGGTTGAGAACCCCGTGCTCTACGCCGCCTAGTTTCCAAGAGGCCAGGCCTCTTAATGAATGCTTGATGGACTTAACGAAACATAGGTAACGTTGGCTTTACTAGGAGAAAACACGTATAGGTTAAAGGTAGTCCTGTAGTAGATACTGCCGCAGGCTAATGAGGTGTAAAAATTATATTACATTTATTTTGTTCTGGGTCAATTTTTAGGTTGACCAGAACTTAAAAGGATTTAGAGATTATGTAAGAAATGCATGGAATATTATATCATAAATGCAATAGTGTACATATATATGTACTATACTAGTTAGTTTTATTAAAATGTTCTAGTAGTCATCTACTTGGGAGGATAGTTAATGTTAGTGCTGTTGGGGTGGCCTCATCACACCTGTCTATATTGACTACACAGTGTCCAGAAAAAGGTGGGAATTTTTATGGGGATATTAGTAACTACACAGCGTTGGTGAATGTCCAGCAGACCAGAGGCTCACTCATCTTGTAGTTGTAGCTCTGGTGCTGAAATCAGGTGGTCCCACCTCTCCGTGCTGGCGGGCAATAATGGTGGTCTCTGTCACAAGTACTGCACCGATACACTCGAGTAAAGTCATGTGTCAAAATCTATTCTCTACCCACGTCTGGACACAACACTGACACAACAACCACATCATACAGACAGGTCAGATCTCTCTGACCAAACAGCACATTTACCATGGTGGTTTTACATCAGATAGATCCTCCCAGACTATAGATTCTGAAAAATATTTATTAGTTTTCTGCCCTAAAAGAGGATAGGTAATATGTTTCATTATTCTCAACACTTGATCTGTCTTGCCTAACCCTTGCTGGAGTTTATGTACATTGTTGGTCCTAGACCCTGACTAGGGCGGGGGGTCTAGAGCAAATCCCTACTTGTTTGTAAGGCTAGATTTCGATATGGCAGTATCAAATCACTCAAACATGAAACAATATTCAAAATATATAAGGAAATAATTTCAATCTTACCAGATTATGAATAAATAACACAGAATTGCTAGCAAAACTCAGCTGAGCTGCTGGCTATAGTATGGCGTCCCTAAACTTCTTACACTTTCTTTCATATGGAAATCACCACACTTTAAAATCCGTGTCTATCACTGAACAACTATTGAAGAATGGCCCCACTTTCGCGTCTGAGCGCTAATGATATGATTGTCTGTGGCCAATCACTGCCTAGGTTTATTTTAAATTCAAATTTCCTACCATAAAGTCATTTCAGTCATGCTTCAGTCAAGTATGGATGTTTATCTGTTAGTCTGTCCGTCTCTACTTGTGTTTCTACAAAATGTACTTGATTTTTGAACCAACCTTTCTCTCCCCTCCAAAATTTTTTCGTT
Organism: Oreohelix idahoensis; assembly: GCA_024509875.1. Lineage (NCBI taxonomy): Eukaryota > Metazoa > Mollusca > Gastropoda > Stylommatophora > Oreohelicidae > Oreohelix > Oreohelix idahoensis. The sequence goes on along the minus strand of JAMPIV010005299.1, from coordinate 25,376 downwards.
AAAAGTTATATTTAGACACAGCTACCACAATATCCCTCTCTCTTCCATACTAAGTAGATTTGAACACCTGCGTCTCGAGGTCGTGTTTTTTTGTGCAATTAGCGACACTTTTAGATTCAATACAGTCTGTCGATGATGTGAACAACACTGTCTTTTGTCATTATCTTCAATTTCTTGTGAGAGCGATACATTACGGAACATCGTTTGCGGAATGGTCTTCATCAATATTCTGTCCACACTTTCCGTGTAGCGAGGCATTGTTGTCGTTCGGATGATCCTGGGTTCGAGTCTCCGATTAGTCTGTCACTTCTGTCTTTTTTTCTGTTGTCTAGTTTTTCTATTTCTCTATTACTCACGAGTGCCTGAAACATACCATTATGCGTACTTATTTATTCATGCAGTGTCCTGTTGGAATGACAACCACTTCAGTGTTGCACGTCTGCCATAATCATATTGTTCGCACATTTTGTCTGTGCTGTGACCTGCCGCTGCACGGTATGTTGTGGATGTTTGTATGTCCACTTTTGCCAGACAATCTCTTAGTTCTTCTTCTTCTTTTTCTCATTCATCTTCTTCTTTCTTTTTTCTTCTTCTTCTTCTTCATCATCATCATCTTCTTCTTCTACTACTTCTTCTTCGTTCACGCTCAGACGTCAACTTGAATATGTCCAAAGAAAGCAGTGGCCAGCTTAAGGCTGTTGGTATCTCCGTTGAGTTTTTCCAGAAATGGTACTGGTGATGTCCATATGCGTTTTCTCTGTTCCTCATATGTTGGGCACCTTTAAAGGAGATGCCCAGCCGTCATTTTATCGGGGCCACAGTTACATTCATCAGTAGTTCCTATCTTTAACTTGTTGAATAAAAGATGTCCCAGTCTGATGTGAACTGTGCGAAGACTGAAGATTACCACTAGGTCACTTCTGTTGAGCTAGCTAGTATTACTAGTAGTAATATGCATAATTTTTTTTTTGGGGGGATACCGCTTAGTTTAAAGACCAACTGTACTGCTATTGACAGCATCATCCCCACACACATTTTTCATTCGTTCATTAAACTTCAGATCCAGAAGAAGCAGGGGCCTTAAACAAATTGACACCAAGCCTTTCTGTTATGTGCCATCCTCTCAAAGTTTTTCTATCTCATTTATCCAGTTCATGTCTGTATCCTGTTCTCTTCTCCGCATGTTGTTCCTTCTCCATCTATCTCTTACCCTATACAGTATGCAAGATGACAGAGAAAGGAAGGGCAGAATGTCAGACGGGCCTGCGTGCCCAATTCTCAACCCTTTGAAAATAAAGTTCGTTCGTTCGTTCTTACCCTAGGGATTCCAGATCGAAGACTTCCTTGTAACAACAGGCTTTCTCGCTATGTGCTATATCCATCGCCAGAGTCCTCTTCTCATATCTTTTTTCTGCTGATACATGTCTTGCTTTTGTCACCAGTCCCACACTGGTGATCGTGTCCGACTACTTCAATTCTTCTATTCCGCTCCAGCACCTAAAGTTCAACTGAAGTTGAGACAAGCGGCAACACATTTCTCCAAGGAGATGTTTAGGGTAGTTCCATAGAAGATACTACCGTAGAGAAGTAAAATGTTAAAGACTTTCACATTTACTAAATCGTAACTTCATGAGGTGGGGAGACCGGTTAACTTCCTCGCTGCCTTTGTCGTCCCTAACCCAGGAGCAGAGTTAGGTCCCCGTCTGGGTAAACTGGAGTGCGACGTACGAACGGCCTAAGGATTGCCAGTATAGTTCGCAACGCAGCCTTACAGATTTCGAACCCGTTAAGGTTGTTCGGAGTTCAGTTTAGCTTTCACGGCGCAATGCGCGCATTTTTCGTATTTTCCCTTATAGCTGGAGTAGTTTTCGTTTTCACTGTTGGTTTAAGGACATTTTACTTGGATAAGTGCATTAATATTATGGGGATGTTGTGGATGTTTGTTGTTTTGATTTTGTTGCTTTCACTAATTTAGCGTTACAACTGTTTAGACTGTGCTATGAGTTCGGCGAATATGTTCCAACAACCAAGCACGGTTAAGACAAGCTAGTAAACCACGTTTATGATATTTTTGTTTTTGTACGCATGTTGTTATGAACATCTTAATTTTAATAATGTTTATTTATGTTTTATGCATGTTATGAGAAGAGGAACTCTGGAATATATCGTAACAACAGGTAAAATTGAAGGGGAAAAAAAGATAGCGGAAGACAAAGAGAGCAAATATTGGACATTAAATTCGCTGTTCTCAAACTTAAAGGTTTTTTTTTAATGTTTGGATATGCGCCCTAATATAACCGACTAGATTTAACGGGACGCGCCTCACCAAAACGAGGCAAAATTTTATTTTAAAAGAAAAAAACGCAAATACTGAACAATTTGACATCGTGGCATGGAAAGAAGTCAACATTAAAATTGATAAACTGCACTGGAGGCAGGAAGCTGTGGAGAGGTATGATCTCCTACGCCTTTAGACATGGTATTTGAAGAAGAAGATTTATTTTTAAAATACAAAAATAACAAAGAGGCTACAGATTTTCCTTAAAGTTCGCTTGCTTAGACCAGATGGATTGAAATGGTAAATGATCATCGGTGTAAAATTAATGGCAAGAACCCAGTATGATTGCGGAGCAAGAAATGAGTAGAAGATATTGGTGATAAAACGAAGATACATTGTAGAAATCTGGTGATAACATTTCAAATATTCTTTTTTTTTTTTTTTTTTTTTTGGAACTGTCTTCCTATACCTGTCGTATACCAAAGAATACATGGAGAAGAGAGCTAGAGAGGTGGAAATGAAAGGGAAATAGGATTACACTGTCATACCTAGAACTGATAGCGAGGGACAGGAGGATTTAGCCTGAGTTTGTTGAAGGCCTGTTCTCCGTAGCAAGGTGAAGGGCAATATTGATGATGAAGATGATTATGAAGACGACGATGAGGACTATGATGATGATGATGATAAACACGTTGCTATGGAGATCACAAATATTGCTATGGGCACCGTAATTTCAACATCTGTAATCTTCCTATTAGACATCTTATGCTAGATAAGCGAAATGATAAGTAACTTTCAGCTTTCCGTGAAGCATAGCTGCTCAACAAGCCAATATCTCTTGTCCTATGCCATCCGTTCAAGATCTTTCCACGCATGTCACCAGCTCTCTTCTCCATGTGCGTGTGTGTGTTTTTTCCCCATTTATTTCTCCCACTCAGGAATGGAACAACTGGGACAAAGGCGACAAGTTTTAGCTAAAACTCAATATATCTAGGTGCATTTACTTTCTGGAAAGCCTTAATGGTCACGTCACCAGAAGTACTTGCTAATCCATCAACGCAGACATCTACCAATGCAACTAGAACACCTACAGCGCCGGCAGGTGTCGATAACACTTGGTTTCGCAAATTAGTTAAAAGTAATTCTTCAGCTCCAGAAGTTAGACCATCTCATCAGATGGGTCCAATTTGGCCCACGTCATTGGCAATTAGACTTTGCTAATAGGTAACTATGTCAAATGCAATACCGTGTCTGTGTTTCTGCAGTAGGCTTTTGATTCTCGGGTAACTATGTCAGGGGGTGTTGATGAAGAGTTAGTTGTTTTATGGGCTGTTATTTTTAGATTTTATGCGGCACTTTCACCTTCATCATCATCATCACCATCATCAATATTATTATCGTTCTCATCATAATCAGCATCATCACCACCAACATCATTATCACCACCATCATCATTATCATCTGCATCATCATTATCAACATCATCATCATCATTTTCATTATCATTCTCATTATAATCATCATCATCATCATTATCATTATCATCATAAGCATCATCATCATCATCATTACTATTTGCATCATCATCATCACCATCATCATTATCATCATCATTACCATTTGCATCATCATCATCATCACCATCATAATTATCATTATCATCATAATCATAACCACCATCATCGTTATCATCTTCATCATCATTATCAACATCATCATCATCATTTTCATTATCATTCTCATTATAATCATCATCATCATCACCATAATCATTATAATTATCATAATAAGCAGCATCATCATCATCATTACCATTTGCATCATCATCATCATCACCATCATCAATATCATTATCATTCTCATCATTGTAGTGGTTTTTGATGTTATTATATGGTTGTTATGTTACCTAGTGTACTGTATGAGGTCAGCTGTGAAGGCTCCTGAGATAAAAGTTTATGTGAATTACAGGAGGCCTTTCTGCTACCACTTACGACCTCAAACAGACTTATTAGACTATTATGAATGTTAGCTACGTTAAAAAGTCTAGGGTACTGTAATGTAATGTGTAGTTAATATAATATACAGACACACACATGTAATCAATAAGTCTAATAATAATAATAAACTCTACAATACACTGAACTAACTATGGCTATTATAGTTTAAGTTTTAAAATCTTTTTAAATTTATTAGTTCTGAACCAATTTTTATTTTGGTCAGAACATATGAAATGATATGGATTTATCAAGGAATTGCATATATATATGGCATAATCAAATGTAATTTGTGTACATAAGTATATTATAAGAATGGTTAATATTACTATTATCTATAATGTCTTTGGGAGAACTAGCACTGGATGTTTAGTTGGGGTGGCGTCATCACTCCCAATCTGTGAATACCAAAATCATTGTCCATTGACTTATGGAATGAAGTAAATGTTATATTTCTCAATAGTTATTTCTTTATTTGTTGGTGGAATAGTTGTGAATCTCCAGCAGGCCAGGTTTTCAATTATCTCGCCTGTGACGATCTGGTATAAGATTCTTGTGGCCCACTCCTCTCCGTAGCTGGAGTAAAAAGGTTAGGCTGCACAGGCACCAATGTTAGGCGGCACAGACATCCGCTTGTGTACTCTTACAAAAGCATTTGGCACAACTTTAGTGCCAAAACAGAAACTTCTGAAACAAAATTTTGTGCCATGTGTCAGTACTCTATCTACTGCGCCACTCTTATACACAACACCACACAACAACATTACACAGACTGGGTCAGATCTCTCTGACCAACATAGCACATCTTACCCAGTTGTTTTCAAATAGTACCAGTTCCCCAAGACTGCATTGCATCTGAGATATGTTCAATAGTTTCCTCTTTCATTCAATAAGATGGGTGATATGTTCCCACTGATCTCAATAATAGATCCGCCTTCCATAGTCTTAGTTAGGTTTCCATATATTATTTGTCTCTAGGCCCTGGACTGCGGCTGGGGACTTAGATCAAGCACTTACTTGTCGTAATCATTTTTCATGATATGGCAGTATCAATCACTCAAAATATTAAAATAAACAAGATAAATGCTTTTATCCTTACCACAATTCAGAATTGAGAACACAGTACTTAATACTAGCAAAACTCAGCTGAGCTGCTGGCTAGAGTATGGCGTCCCACTGAATTTTATGTATTATTTCCTGGAAAACACCACTAGCAGTTAAGAACTGTGTTATAGGACAGACTTCTATCGAATGGCACAAATGTGTGTCTCTATCCCGCTAATATAAAAATGCGTTGGCCAATCCGATCGGAAGACCAAGCTTTTCAATTTAAATTTTGAAAATAAAGTTAAAAGTACATCTCAATTTCTCAAATGTACGTCGGTCACATTTTGGCTTTTCCCCAATTTCACTTGTTGTTTTGGACTAATTACATGTAAAACTGCACAAACCTGCCTCCTAAGTTATTTTTAGGCGCTATCTACCGAGTTTGCCCCGCTAGTTCATGCAGTTTGATTTTGCATTTTTCTGTCTCAAGGACGCAAAAATGTGACTTTTAGTGAAGTATGCACAACAAAACTGTTCGCCAGTCTGATAGGAACAATACGGTCTTTCGTCAATATCTTCCGTGTTATCTGTCCGTCTGTATAATTAAAAGTATATTATTTGTCAGCTTAAGATGGGCTATCAAACTATCTAGGTTTTATTTTCATAACTTTATTATTAAAGAAAAACCTACTTTTCTCAAGGTTAGTTTTTGAATCTTGTTTTTGAACGTTCTCCACGGCATTTGCCGCTGTATTCAAACAAAACAACTAAGTACGGTAAAACGTCCAAGATACGACTGTTTCTAACAAGAGCTAAGGTCCTTTTTCTACAAATTCATTACATTGTGTTAACTAGTGGCGTGATTTTTCCTTTAAACTACAAATTGCGTCTTTTTGCCTTTCTAGATTCAAACACGTGTTCAGACCGTCATAATGATTTTTATCTCCGTTTCCCTCCCGTCTAAAAGGGTACCGTTTCGTCTGCATGTCTAACTAGTTAGTTTCAATGGCGGCAGGAAACGCTGGTATAGGCGAGCATGTATCCTAGTATCTTACGCATTATTTTATCCCTACGTGTTATCTTACCCGTTATCTTTATAATTGGAGCTATTTTAACGTTGTATCACGGTAAATTCATCACAATCATAATCAGCATCATCATCATCAGTATCATCTTCATCATCAACGTCATCACCATCATGATTATAATTATCATTCTCATCATAATCAGCTTCATCATCATCATTATCATTCTCATCATAATCATAATCTTCATCATTATCATGATCATCATCAACACCATCATCATTATCAGTACCGTTCAGTTTTCCAATAAGTTCTCCTTCAACAAACTCATGTTAAGTCAAGGCCCGTGCTATGAGTTTCCCTGTTAAGTCCAGGCGTGTGCTATGCGTTTCCCGCCTTTTCACATCTTCCTCAGCCCTTTCATTTCTGTCCGAAGTTCTCTTCTCTTTGTGTTTATGATCTACCTCGGCTTCTTTTAATATGGGGATTCCAGAACAAAGGGCTGCACTGTACTGTTATCACCAGGATTGTTTTCATTGTGTTCCTTATTAAAAGCCAACGTCATCTACTCATGTCTTGTTCTGCTGCCACTTGTTCAGTGATCTGGGACCCAAGACGCATCAAAAGTGAGGAATGCAGTAAGCGACCCATAGCTTGACTGCCTGCGTCAGGGTCAGCGAACCAGAGCTGACCAAGACCCTACTCCACCTCCACGTGGTGGTCCTGGAAACAGGCTGCATCACTACAGTCTGGCTGAGGAGTAGGGATCGAAGAGGGAAGGCAAACCCGGTCCCCAAAAAATGTCGTGCGGAAGTCGGATGTGTCGGCTGAAAGGCGCAAATACCGCAGCTTCGCTGTAAACGGATACAACGCAACCAACGTCCTTTTCAGGACGAACGAGTAAGAAGAAGAAGTTCAGTGATCTGATCATACTATTTTAATCTTTCTAGTCTACACAAGCACCCATGTATGAATGTCTGTATATTTCTTTTCGCCTATTTTTGTTGTTCTTCATGTTTGACAGCCATGCAATAGGAGTGTCTCGACATCTGAGTCAAAGATGTTTATTTTTGTGTTGACTTGATATCGTTTGATTACAAGTGCAGCGAAAGCTCTTCCTTCTGTCTGTATTCTTATTTTAAAATCATTATCCGTTCCGCCACTGTATATTGTTGACTTTATCAATAAGGGCACAGTCCAGTTGATACCAGCCCATTGCAACATTCCCGGCAACGAAGAGCAGATAAACTTGCCAAAGAAGAGGGAGCACTGCAACAAAACGATATAAAGACAACTTATGAAATGACTAAAACTATAAAAGCCATATTCAAGTCCAAATGAGACGAAGAACACCCAGGTCACATAAAAGATAATGTCTATAACCAGCTATCTAAGCGAGATCAGGTCAACATTCTCAGCTTACGTAATGGTCACAATAGGTTGAGGTACCATCTATATCACATGTACAGGATTGGTCTATCAGATCTCTGCTCCTGTGGCACCAGCCCCTTGACAGCCGAACATCTACTCCAGTCCTGCTGTAACCGCGTATACCGTGAGTCTTCAGATGCAGACTATTTTAACATATAAAATAAATTTTTATAGAAACAGGATAAAAAATCTTCATGCAGATGTTTAATTAGGCCAGTTTAGCTTCGAAACGCCACGCATCTATTTAGGCTAAGCTGCGCGTGTATAAGTGCGTTGGTCACGTGATTTCCTACCAATGGTTATGCTCAGTCCTTTCTTTCCCCGGGATGAACGAGAGACGAAGCCATTTTTTTAGGCAGTCATGAATTTAGAGCGGTCGAGAGAAGACATAATTCTTCTTGCTCAGTGATATTCTATTAGAGGAGATTGACTTCATACAATTAATGCAACTGTGTAATTTCGAAATGTAGAATGTTAATATTTTGTGAATTCACGAGAAACGTAAGTAGTGCCAAAAATTGCATACAATAACTGTTAGAGCCCACAGTCATAACTGAAACAGAGCTACGCTCGAAAACTGGGTAAAGAATTGTAAACCCAGGCACATTTTTACCAAGGATAAAATAGACTTAAGGAACGCTAGAAAGATAGAGGATCATCTCAATTTGATGCCGTATGACCAGTCCTCTACAAAGAGCAGAGAAAATCCGACAATAATCAACCCTAGTGCATAAGGAAACCACGAATATTGTCTGCCAGGAAGTTATCCTAAAGTAGACGCACATCCCACTGCCCCAGATAAATATGTATATGGCTCGCATACTGGAAGCTATTATGCTGTAGACCTACAGAAACCTAATGCAGGTTTTATTGAAAAGGAGGAAATGTTATACAACTCTACAACGGGAGGTTGCCATACCTCTAAACACGTACACAGACGAAGCGAAAACCCTTCATATGAAGAAAACAGAAAATCCTACACCCCAGATGAAGAAGATGACAGTTGTTCAACCCATCGTAAAGTAACATATGCGGATAGGCGAAGTTACAGTGTTTACAGTAGAAACACCCATACTACCGGACATCCCCAATGTGAAACAAATTGCATTCTTATCCCACGCATTGTCAAAGTCACAGAAACGGTGGACCACCATTGAGAAAGAAGCATACGCCATTCACTATGCAGTACAGAAATTAGACTTTTATGTGAGAGGGACGAAACTCACTGTAGTGGTGTTTGATGGTATTGTATGATGGTGATATTACTAAATGTAATTGTATGAGGCCAGCTGTGAAGGCTCCTGAGATAAAATGTAGTTGAGAATTGTCAGAACGCCTTTCTTGCTACCACTAAGACCTCACACTTAATTTTTTTTTTTATGAATGTGGCTACGTAAAGTGTCTAGGGTTATGATATGTAGTGTGGTGTAATAGGTTATAGATATACCCACAGATATTTAACAAGACTAATAATATTAATAAATGTTAAAATACACTGAACTAACTCACGTGTGTAAAATTTTTGATAAAATTATATTACATTTATTTTGTTCTGGATCAATTTTTTAGGTTGACCAGAACTTAAAAGGATTTAGAGATTATGAAAGAAATGCATGGAATATTATATCATAAATGCAATAGTGTACATATATATGTACTATACTAGTTAGTTTTATTAAAATGTTCTAGTAGTCATCTACTTGGGAGGATAGTTAATGTTTGTGCTGTTGGGGTGGTCTCATCACACCTGTCTATATTGACTACACAGTGTCCAGAAAATGGTGGGAATTTTTATGAGGGTATTAGTAACTACACAGCGTTGGTGAATGTCCAGCAGACCAGAGGCTCACTCATCTTGTCGTTGTAGCTCTGGTGCTGAACTCTGATGGTCCCACCTCTCCGTGCTGGCGGGCAATAATGGTGGTCTCTGTCACAAGTACTGCACAGATACACTCGAGTAAAGTCACCAACTGAATAGTCACTGCTTTGTTGACAACAGAAACTCGCAGCTCTGCAATCAAAGTATGGGCCATGTGTCAAAATCTATTCTCTACCCACGTCTGGACACAACACTGACACAACAACCACATCATACAGACAGGTCAGATCTCTCTGACCAAACAGCACATTTACCATGGTGGTTTTACATCAGATAGATCCTCCCAGACTATAGGTTCTGAAAAATATTTATTAGTTGTCTGCCCTAAAAGAGGATAGGTAATATGTTTCATTATTCTCAACACTTGATCTGTCTTGCCTAACCCTTGCGGGAGTTTATGTACATTGTTGGTCCCTAGACCCTGACTAGGGCGGGGGGTCTAGAGCAAATCCCTACTTGTTTGTAAGGCTAGATTTCGATATGGCAGTATCAAATCACTCGAACATGAAACAATATTCAAAATATATAAGGAAATAATTTCAATCTTACCAGATTATGAATAAATAACACAGAATTGCTAGCAAAACTCAGCTGAGCTGCTGGCTATAGTATGGCGTCCCTAAATTTATTACACTTTCTTTCATATGGAAATCACCACACTTTAAAATCTGTGTCTATCACTGAACAACTATTGAAGAATGGCCCCACTTTCGCGTCTGAGCGCTAATGATATGATTGTCTGTGGCCAATCACTGCCTAGGTTTATTTTAAATTCAAATTTCCTACCATAAAGTCATTTCAGTCATGCTTCAGTCAAGTATGGATGTTTATCTGTTAGTCTGTCCGTCTCTACTTGTGTTTCTACAAAATGTACTTGATTTTTGAACCAACCTTTCTCTCCCCTCCAAAATTTTGTCGTTAAAAGTTATATTTAGACACAGCTACCACCCAAAAACCCTCTCTTCCATACTACGTAGATTTGAACACCTGCGTTTCGAGGTCGTGTTTTTTTTGTGCAATTAGCGACACTTTTAGATTCAATACAGTCTGTCGATGATGTGAACAACACTGTCTTTTGTCATTATCTTCAATATTATCTATCCGTCTGTAAAATTAAGACCATATTAGTTCACTGCTCAGAATGGGCCATCCGGCCAGCTAATTTTTATATTCCTAACATTAATATTAAGAAAAAAGTACTTTTTAATTTTTGTAATATTTCGAACATCTGCGTTTAGCCGCTGAATTCAAATCAAGGGCTTGGTATCGCGCAAAAGCGTCCAATAAATGACTGTGGCGTAACATATCTATGGTCCCTTCTGTCGAGTTGCTTACTTTTTATGTCAACTTGGGAAACGTGACTTTTCTCCGTTTCCCCCCCAATTGCGTCTCCTTAGCCTTTCTAGTCTCACGCAATCTTTCCAGTCATATTTTTTTCCTTTTTGATCCGCCGTTCCCCTCCTGTCTAGCAAGTCAATTATTATGGAGGATGATGACCCGCGGTCTAGGCGATCATGTACTATTCGCAGCCTACGCATTATGTTTTTATCCTTAAATGTTATCTTTGGAGATATTTTACCGTTGTATCTCTGTCAATTTCACTACACATCTCCCCACTTGAAAACATGCCTATGGCAAGTTCCAAAACCAGCGATACACATAGGTAAAATTACTCCTCACGTTGCCACTACTCTAATTTTGATCACAGGGGTGCCGACTGAGGAAATCTGCACCGACATTCAATTTGCCTGGGATATATTGGATACTAAACTGATAAGGTTGAAGCAACAAAGACCACCTCAGCAATCTTGCGTTTTCATGCTTAGCCTGAGACAAGAACACGAGAGGCTGATGGTCCGTCTCCACCACAAAAGTCCTACCATACAGATAGATTTGAAACTTCTTTATTGCCCAGATTAATGCTAAACATTCTTTTTCGCTTGTGGAGTATCCTTGTTCCGCCTTATTCAATTTGCGGCTTGCATAAGCGACTGGTTTCAGTTCCCCATCAGGTGAAGATGATCTTTGCAACAAAGCCCCTCCGAGTCCACATTACTTGCATCGGTTCTTAAGACAAAGTCCTGTGTCAAGTCAGGCAGTTTGAGAATAGGCTTGCTAGTGAGTTTTTCCTTTAACTCTTGGAACGCTAGTTCACATTGTGCAGTCCAAATAATTTTATCTGGAAGTCCCTTGCGAGTCAGATCAGTCAGAGGAGCACAAATAGCGTTAAAATTTTTGATGTATTTCTGATAAAATCCGCATAACGACACGAATGATCGCACGTCCTTTTTTGTTTGTGGCCTAGGTGCTCTCTGCAGTTTTTCCAAGTTCTTAGGATCAGGGGTCATATTACCCTGATATACAGTGTGCCCCAAGAATTCCAACTCTTTGCATCCAATACAACATTTTGTTGGCCTAGCAGTTAAGTTCGCCTCCCGAAGTCTATCAAACAACATCTCCAGAGCTTCAATGTGTTCTTCAAATGTCTCTGTGGCGACGAGAATATCATCCATGAAATTCGTGATACATGGGTTATTCAGGGGATCCAACAATTTTCGCATCATCCTTGAAAACACACTCGGAGCATTTTTCAGTCCGAATGGTAGCATATTGAATTCATAATGTCCATCCGAAGTGCTAAAAGCCAAATAAGGTCTCACTTCAGGCTTCACTGGGATCTGGTAATAGCCTTTACTAAGATCCACCTTTGAAAAGTATTTTGCCTTGTTCAGTCTGGCAAATAGCTGTTTTGTGTCTGGTAATGGATCCACTTGTCCTTCTGTGACAGCATTCAGTTTCCTGTAATCTATGCACAGTCTGTGTTCCCCAGACGGTTTTCTCAACAAAACGACACTAGAACTAAAAGATGATTCACTGTGCGAAATAATCCCCTCCTTCAACAAATACTCTATTTCTTCCTTCAATGCCTTCTCCTTCGCGAACGGAATAGAATAGGCTCTCATACAGATTGGGTTTGAGTCTACCAGTTTCATGTCATACTGTAGCAAATTTGTATGGCCTGGTTTATCTGTTAATACATCTGTATGTTCCTCCAGAACCTTTTGAACTCTCTCCCTCTGGTTTTTAGTCAGGTGCTTACTGACTTTTACCTGTGCTGCTGTTTCACAAGGATGTAATGGGTATTCATGTGAGGTGAGTGGTTCTTTTTGCATCTGGGTTGCAATAGCCAAGGTCAATAAGGGGGTGCTTTCCTGGAGTGGTCTGTCCAGATACTTCTTTAACAGGTTTACATGATAAACTTTTTCCTTCCCCTTTTTGTCAATTTTATAGTTTGTTCTAGACACCTTCTCTAGAACCGTATATGGACCTTGCCAACCAATTTGTAATTTATTCTGGCTTCCGGGTAGTAGAAGCAGCACCTTCTCTCCGACTGCCAGTTCCCTGTCCTTTGCCTTCCTATTAAAATATGCTGCATGTTTCTTCCTGGCTTGTTTCAAATTATCATTTGCCAGTTTCCATCCAGCTTTCAAACGAGTGGTCAGTTCGTTCACATATTGATACGATGAGGTAACAGTCTCTTCCGCCTTCTCATCTGTCCAGGTCCTTAATAGGTTACATCTGGATCTTTAATTTATCATACGTAGTTATCATGGAACCCGTCAGGTCCCGTCCATTAGAAGCTCTATAATGAGGACTTTTCTTCCTAGAATCATCACTCACAAATCGACCACTACCAATTTTTCTCTGGGGTTTGTCTCCCCACTTAAGATTGTTTATGTTTATGAGAGATCTTCGCTCTCTTGTCTGTTCTTCCAGTTTATATAAGTCTGACCGAGGGATTGTCATCTTATCCTGGGTAAAATTTCTTCTTTGTACTCTTCGCATAGTGGCCATGTTAATCCATTCAAGTGAAGACTGGGTGTGAAAAGGGGGCTCCCATTCCACTTTGTCTACCCGAGTATAATTAGTTTTCCTTTCAGGCCTAAAGTTGCCCCGTGGCGTTTCTAGGTCCTGCACATATTTTCCCTTTGTGGGTGTTCCCTCATGAAATACGCCACATGCTTCTACAAAGTTTTCAACATCGACATTTACGTCGGGCCAATAGTATTTTCGAGCAATCTTTTGGCAGATGGTACCGACTTTCTCATGGTCACCATCTTTTCCAACATGTAAGCTCCTTATTAAGTTTGCCCTATATATCTTGGGAAGAACTAACTGTCCGTGACCAGTGGATCTAGTTCCTGTCTTCCTGTATAATAGTTTGTTCTTCATGAAATATTCCCCCTTGCTCGGAGGTGTGTGGCATTTGGGCAATTTTTTAAAACAGGGCTTGAGTGTCCTATCCTCAGCCTGCGCCTTCCTCATCTCCTCTGGATGAGCATTTATAGGTTCACCTTCTTCCTCCTTCTTCTGTGACCGGTCTGCACTGTCGCCATGATCACAGGTTTCTCGGGATTCCCCAAGAAGACGTATCTACACCCCAATATCAGAGGGTAGATTGGTTCATCTATCACTGCTGCTCTGATTTCTCCTTCCACATAGCGAGTTTTCACCGTTATCCTTGCGATGGGAAGTGTCATGAGTGGTATGTCCTTAGTCGCCCCTTGTATTTCCACTGTTTCTGTGGTATACTGACTTGGGTCCACTAGGCTAGACTTCACAACTGAATCATAATCCAAACCTGTATCATAAAGGCACCTTATGGTGACCCCATTACAAATAACATCCTCACAAACTGGGGGGTGATAAGGTTCCTGTTGTCCCTTAGGATTAACCTTTAATCTTTGCGTCCCCGACTTCATTGCAGCAATGTTTGAAGGTTTCCTTCTACAAAATTCGGTGTTATGGTTATCCTTCTTGCACCATTTACACCATCTTTTTCCTTGGTTCAACGGTTTTCTTTCATTGAACTTTTGGTCATTGAACTGTGAGTTTCTGTCGCGATAGTCATTTCTTGGCCGCTCAAAGTTTGTCCTACCTTTATTTCCCTGCTCTCTATTATCAAATTTATTAAATTGCTGTGGAGCTTTAAAATTGTCTATGTGCTTCTTCTTAGCACCACTTACCTCTGCCTGGGCTGCCTGATACCTCTCAGCAACATTTAAAATTTCCCCCAACTTCTCTGCACCTTGTTCCATGAGAAATTTTCTCATGTCTGGAGCCATGGACTCTCTCAATTGCTCAATCATGATCATTTCTTTAAGATCTTGGGTCTTCCCCAGAGCCGTCCATTTCTCCAAATAGGTTTCTAGTCTAGCAGAGAATTGGTGGTATGTCTCCCCAGACAACAGTTTGGCATTTCTAAATTTCTTACGATAAAATTCACCATTCTTCTCGTACCTTAATAACAAAGCCTGCTTTAACATGTCATAATTGTCTTGGTCTTCCCTGTTCATTTTGGCAAATACTTCATAAGAAGTACCTCTCAATCCCTGTGATAGCTTTAAGCTCCACCTCTCTCTCTCTAACCCATATGTAGTAGCTAATAACTCAAAACGTCCTAGGTACCCCTCTATGTCATCGTCTTTTTCAACAAAATGGTCTAAATGAAACCCCATAGCTGAGTTTGAGGCTCCCAGACTGGGCGTAGCATCTGAGGCAAAAGGGCTGGCACCATTTTCAGGAGCCTGGCCTTGTAATTCCAGCTCCCTTAGTCGTAATTCGTGCTCCCTTTGCAACCTTCTATCTTCTGCTTCCCTTTCGGCCTTTTTTTTCTTCTGCCTCCCTTTGCTGTCGTTTTTTCTTCTGCCTCAATCTGCAGCCTCTTAATGTCTCTATCAGCCTCAATTTGTAACCTCTTCTCTTCAGCTAACCTTTCAGCCTCAAATTTTCTTTCAGCCTCTTTTTCTAATCTCCTTTCTTCTTCCCTTCAATATATTTATCACATTCAGCCGTTACGTATTGAATTAAAATTTGACCATCCATTCCCATCTCCTTCGCGGTGAGCACAGCAGCTGATCTAAATTTTGCCAGCTCCGCCATACTTTTTAGACAATATAATAATATACAAGATAAATCTCTAACCAGTAAATACACTAAGTACTTCTAATTACTATATGACTATAGTCTAACTAATTCTAACTAACCAGTTAACTAATTAATTATTACTGGCTGTGAAGATTCACCAACTTTTATCTGCAGGGACACTTTTAATTTTAAAGGGAATTTTACAATTTATTTCCCTACTTTTATTTCTCCCACCAGGAGATCCTAATATTACTGTTGGGCTAATTATCCCTGGACAAGACCCCAATTTATGTAGTGGTGTTTGATGGTATTGTATGATGGTGATATTACTAAATGTAATTGTATGAGGCCAGCTGTGAAGGCTCCTGAGATAAAATGTAGTTGAGAATTGTCAGAAGGCCTTTCTTGCTACCACTACGACCTCACACTTAATTTTTTTTTTTTAATGAATGTGGCTACGTAAAGTGTCTAGGGTTATGATATGTAGTGTGGTGTAATAGGTTATAGATATACCCACAGATATTTAACAAGACTAATAATATTAATAAATGTTAAAAATACACTGAACTAACTCACGTGTGTAAAATTTTTGATAAAATTATATTACATTTATTTTGTTCTGGATCAATTTTTTAGGTTGACCAGAACTTAAAAGGATTTAGAGATTATGAAAGAAATGCATGGAATATTATATCATAAATGCAATAGTGTACATATATATGTACTATACTAGTTAGTTTTATTAAAATGTTCTAGTAGTCATCTACTTGGGAGGATAGTTAATGTTTGTGCTGTTGGGGTGGCCTCATCACACCTGTCTATATTGACTACACAGTGTCCAGAAAATGGTGGGAATTTTTATGAGGGTATTAGTAACTACACAGCGTTGGTGAATGTCCAGCAGACCAGAGGCTCACTCATCTTGTCGTTGTAGCTCTGGTGCTGAACTCTGATGGTCCCACCTCTCCGTGCTGGCGGGCAATAATGGTGGTCTCTGTCACAAGTACTGCACAGATACACTCGAGTAAAGTCACCAACTGAATAGTCACTGCTTTGTTGACAACAGAAACTCGCAGCTCTGCAATCAAAGTATGGGCCATGTGTCAAAATCTATTCTCTACCCACGTCTGGACACAACACTGACACAACAACCACATCATACAGACAGGTCAGATCTCTCTGACCAAACAGCACATTTACCATGGTGGTTTTACATCAGATAGATCCTCCCAGACTATAGATTCTGAAAAATATTTATTAGTTTTCTGCCCTAAAAGAGGATAGGTAATATGTTTCATTATTCTCAACACTTGATCTGTCTTGCCTAACCCTTGCGGGAGTTTATGTACATTGTTGGTCCCTAGACCCTGACTTGGGCGGGGGGTCTAGAGCAAATCCCTACTTGTTTGTAAGGCTAGATTTCGATATGGCAGTATCAAATCACTCGAACATGAAACAATATTCAAAATATATAAGGAAATAATTTCAATCTTACCAGATTATGAATAAATAACACAGAACTGCTAGCAAAACTCAGCTGAGCTGCTGGCTATAGTATGGCGTCCCTAAATTTATTACACTTTCTTTCATATGGAAATCACCACACTTTAAAATCTGTGTCTATCACTGAACAACTATTGAAGAATGGCCCCACTTTCGCGTCTGAGCGCTAATGATATGATTGTCTGTGGCCAATCACTGCCTAGGTTTATTTTAAATTCAAATTTCCTACCATAAAGTCATTTCAGTCATGCTTCAGTCAAGTATGGATGTTTATCTGTTAGTCTGTCCGTCTCTACTTGTGTTTCTACAAAATGTACTTGATTTTTGAACCAACCTTTCTCTCCCCTCCAAAATTTTGTCGTTAAAAGTTATATTTAGACACAGCTACCACCCAAAAACCCTCTCTTCCATACTACGTAGATTTGAACACCTGCGTTTCGAGGTCGTGTTTTTTTGTGCAATTAGCGACACTTTTAGATTCAATACAGTCTGTCGATGATGTGAACAACACTGTCTTTTGTCATTATCTTCAATATTATCTATCCGTCTGTAAAATTAAGACCATATTAGTTCACTGCTCAGAATGGGCCATCCGGCCAGCTAATTTTTATATTCCTAACATTAATATTAAGAAAAAAAGTACTTTTTAATTTTTGTAATATTTCGAACATCTGCGTTTAGCCGCTGAATTCAAATCAAGGGCTTGGTATCGCGCAAAAGCGTCCAATAAATGACTGTGGCGTAACATATCTATGGTCCCTTCTGTCGAGTTGCTTACTTTTTATGTCAACTTGGGAAACGTGACTTTTCTCCGTTTCCCCTCCCCCAATTGCGTCTCCTTAGCCTTTCTAGTCTCACGCAATCTTTCCAGTCATATTTTTTTCCTTTTTGATCCGCCGTTCCCCTCCTGTCTAGCAAGTCAATTATTATGGAGGATGATGACCCGCGGTCTAGGCGATCATGTACTATTCGCAGCCTACGCATTATGTTTTTATCCTTAAATGTTATCTTTGGAGATATTTTACCGTTGTATCTCTGTCAATTTCACTACACTCACTATCAGAACTGATCACCAGCCTTTGGTTAACTGGCTCACCAAAACACAGGAACAGCCTAAGAAGTTACAGACATGGGCAATGAATTTACAGTCCTATGACACCACTATCGAACATATCCCTGGCAGATTGAACATCTGTGCTGATCTCCTATCCAGAATCAAATATGATGATGAAACCGAAGTGAAAACAATTAGAGTCAAAAATGATGGCACATCCTCAGAGATTGACGATAATGCTAAAGAAATTAACGAAATTACTTCACCAGGTCGAAGAAGTACCTCAGATTCTGCCACTCAAGTAGAAGAAGAAAGTCAAGATATGTTTGACATGAGAGTAGAACAAGCGAAAGATGCAGAAATTGTTAAGCTGCCCACATACGTGAAGGAAAACCCAACAAAAAGTAAAGATTTTACAGTACACCCAACGGATGGAGCTCTATACTATATTGATAGTAAACAAGAAGGGACACTAAGAAAAGTGATTCTAGCACATCTAGTCCCAGAAGTATTGCTACAGTTTCATGATAACAACGGACACATGGGAAGAGACAAAACAATTGATGTCATAAAGAAAAGGTATTATTGGCAAACTTTCTACAAAGACATTACAGAATATGTAGCCACCTGTAGAACATGTAAATTGAGAACCATGAAGCCACACTTGATTCCCCTTCAAGAAATGCAACCTTCCCATTATCCCATGCAAACAGTAAGCATTGACTTATCAGGTCCTTACCCACTCACCCAATCAGGCAACAAATACCTCCTGCACATAGTTGACCAATACTCTGTTTGGCCAGAAAGTTACCCACTCAGTGATGCTACATCGCAGTCTATCACGCAAATTTTTTTACAAGAATTCATTCCCAGGCATGGCTGTCTGTTAAACTCTTTTTGTGTAGTTGTTAACTCATACTGGCTACTAGTTGTTGAATCATGCTTTATTTGTTAAATGATGTGAATGTCCACCAGTGGATAAATGTAGATGTTGGGACTGGTGTAGTAAAGTGTAACGATTGTCAACTCATCAAACCCAGCACAGTTTTGGTCATACAGGTCATCTTGTCCTGGAACGTGATGAGGCTCCGGCAAGAATGTGAGTGTAAACAATGAGTGTGTATCTGAATGTCAGTACGCGAATGGTAGAATGATTCATAGAGTTGACAGGTTGGTAGTACATCACTCATACTCACACTGTTCGAATTCAAGAAGTACTGGAACTACGGTGGTCTTTTTATAACATTTAATGGGACGCACACTTGGACAGTACGTGTATGGTTACAGGAACAAATGTCGACATAGACAGCATAATGTTGATCACAGGAATATCATCTTAAGTTAGCATTCATGCTTGGCAAATATCATAATGGAGCATTCGTAAATAAGCATTCAGCGTTCCATCATGTAAATCATCTGGCTTTACTGACTGGGCACGTCAGACCATAACCAATACATAGGAAGGCTCCTAGACCTAACCTCGTCTAGCGAATATTCCTTCACGTAAAGTTCAATATATATATATTTCATAATATAGGAATCCCAGACATGGGTTCTCACATGTAGCAGTGATCTCTTGGTTCATCGAGCGATAGTACAGGCATCCCTTTTTCTCACTCGATAAATACAAAGTATATGAATTTCAACATGGCTGTTCTCTCTCTCGTGAGCTTCACTCACTATAGAATATAGACCAAAATTAGTCATTCATTAAATGTCCTCATTTCTTCATAGGTTCTCTCATAGAGGTAATTGAATAATATCATACAATCCAGTGCTGATACATAGGAATGTCTTCTTCCTTTGAATGGATATTCTTTTTAAAAGTACCACTGTGCATCTGCTTATCAACAACGATGGCGAAGCCCAAGTTCATAATAAATTGTGGTTTTACCTTTTTATGCGAAATATAACTTTGCCATTCCTTGGCAAAAGAGAATAAACACTGGGGTAAAGTACATACAACATGTCTAAATGATTATCACTTTTCCCCATCCATATATAGATCACTATTTCGGCAAAAAGCCTGCTACAACAAAACTCGGCATCCTCACAGGATGACAGCCATGGATCACACCCTTTGCTAGCGATACCTCCGCTGCATAGCCTTTGACCTTTTCTAGCGACAACCAAATTAGTTCGACTTAGAAATGCAAAGATATCCATATATAAGACAGACTCGTCCTACTCATACAAACACTACGTATAAATTCAGGCCATAGATATACTGAAGCAAGAACAATCTATTCCTACCCAGCCACAGAATAAATCGCAGTAGGCCTAGAGTCGTCTGCGGAGTCCGATCGAAGATGACAGAACTATTTTCAAGGGAAGCAACCCAAAAATGACTTCTCCTTAAGCACTTAAAAAGGAAATACTTTGCTTCCAAAATATTTGCGAACATAATAAGAATATAAATGTATTATATTGCAAGATAGTAAAAATTGCCCTTTACAGTCTTACCACACCTCCCGGGAAAAAAAAAAAAAAAATTTTTTTTTTTTTAAATACATCTAGGAGCACCGTAGAATAGGCTCACAACGCAAGAATACTGCGCAGATGAAAATATCACGAATAAATGTTTCCAGGAAGGTGTGATGTACGTATAATACAATTCTGGTAATTATACAATGCATACCAAAAATTCACACTACAATCTTAAATTTATGATTTATGAAGAAACAATCATCAAAAAAACAGCGGTGCATAAACATCAATAAACCGCTAAGTAGCGATACCATCATTCTATTATTAAATTACAAATGTGTATCTTAGTAAAGAAACAAAAAATAACTGTTGTAAAGTTATACATATTAAAAAGATCCAATATTTAACAGTTAAGTGGCATCATGTGGGCATCTGGACAGAATGTCCGCCATCACATTTTCTGAACCACGGATAGCTCGTACCGAAAAATGAAAAGGTTGAAGAGCGATTGCGTATCGAGTTGATCTCGAGCTCTTCAAGTTTTTACTTTGGATAGCCGTAAGAGCTTTTTGGTCAGTTTCCACTACGAAATGCGCGCCCAGAAGGAATCTTTGGAGTTTGAGAATTGACCAAACCATTGCCAATAATTCACGGTCTAAAACCGAGTAATTCCTTTCTGCAGCATTAAGTTTTCTGGATATGTACATTACAGGATGCAGAGTTCCAGAGTACTCTTGCATTAGTGCCGCTCCAATCCCAGTGGATGAAGCGTCACTACGAAGAACAAATGTCTTATCTGTTGTAGGTAACACTAAAATAGGTGGTGATGAAAACATAGTTTTGATCTTCTCTAGTGAAGATTGGCATTCATGAGACCAGTGAACCATGTTAGGCGACCCTTTCTTTAATAGTGTAGAGAGAGGTGCCATGATAGAGGACAGATTCGGAATGAAACGTCCATAAAATTGTATGAGACCTAAAAGACTTCGCACTTGCTTTTTAGTCCTAGGGATAGAGATGTTAAGTATCTTAGTGATATTATGGTCTTCTGTCTTCAAGAAACCGTGACCTACTCGATGGCCTAAGAAAGCAATTTCGCTAAAGCCAATACAAGCTTTAGATGGTTTTGCTGTCAGGTTATACTCACGCAGAGTTGATAATAATTCAACTAATCCTGAATAGTGATCTTCCCAAGTATCGCTGAAAAGACAGATGTCGTCTAGATAAGCAATGACATCTGACCGATACGATAGGATTCGACGCATCATGCGTACAAATGTAGCTGGTGCGTTCATAAGGCCGAAAGGCATAAAATTCCATTGGAAAAGGCCTCTGGGAGTAGAGAAAGTGGTAAGAGGTTTGGCGCGTTCGGATAATGGAACTTGCCAATATCCTTTAGACAAATCAAGTTTAGTGAAAAAAATGCGATTTAGAAAGACGAGTAAGTAACTCTTCTAGTAAAGGCATAGGTTCAGCATCGAACTTCGTAACTTGATTCAATTTGCGATAGTCAACGCAAAGACGTATGTTATTGTCTTTTTTTCGAACAATAACCATCGGCGAAGAATATGCAGAAGTGGATGGTTCGATTATTTGTAAATCTATCATTTCATCCAACTCCTTTTCAACCTGTGTTTGGAAATGTATAGGGATAGGATAAGGCCTAACCCTAATTGGAGTATGTTCAGTTAGAACAATGTCATGCTCAATGACATGAGTTTGTCCAGGGATGTCAGTGAGGACATCCTGAAATGTTTGTAACATAGACGAAACTTGTCGCCGTTCTCCTAGAGACAAATCAGGAGAAACAGTAACGTCTTTCCATGATTCACTAGAATGAAGTGGGATCATTGGAAGCGGGAGATTAACATCCGAAAAACTTGTTTCCTCATCCTGTATTACAGACAGTGATGAGTAATGACCATGTTTGACATGAGAATCGTCCGTTGCCTGGAAAATAGGCTGTAGATAGTCAGGACGTTCATGGAACTCCGTAAGCATATTGATGTGGAAGGTTTTATGCTTCCCGTTAATATCGACGATGTAGTCAACATCTGAAATTTTCGATATTATATCGTACGGACCTTTCCAACTAATAAGGAGTCTATTTTCATGACAAGGTAGCAAAACAAATGCTTTGTCACCAGGACAAAGTTGTCGTAAAGTTCTCTTCTTATTAGCAAATTGTCTTGCCTTCTGCTTAGCAAACTCAGAAGAGGACGTTGCCAATTTGCATGCTTCGATAATCTTTTGTCTCAGCGCGATGACATACTGATAAGGGTGGATTTGAGCTGAAGTGGTAACTTGCCACCCTTATCGACACCTGGTATTAAAGTGTAAGATGTAGGTGTCTTCTCTGATTTAGGATGTTGCTGTGTATGTGGTAGTGGAACAGTTCACAGGGTTATCACACAGGCAACATGACGTGTAGAGTCATAGAAAGGGTAACTTCGTTGTATAAGTTTCTTCCATTTATTGCACGCCACAAAACAGTCATGATACTTATGACATCAACATAGTTAACGAGTTCAGCAAGATGATATGGCACATTGAAAACAATTTCTGTAGTCAGCAATGACAGCTGTTGTATATATGCGTCATAAGACATCACAGTTCAATAGATTCAGAAATTCATAAATCATAGAGTTCTAGTTCGTGAAGCTGTATAAATAATAATAATTTCTGCAACAGTGTCAACTGCAGGTTATCACTGTTCATAGACAATAATAATAATATTCCCTTCCTGATGCTAGCAGATCAGATGTATACAATCAGTCCGTTTACTGTCTGCACGTGAATAGCATACATGGGCTACAGGTCAGCTCGACCTTTATAATGTTCCTAAGTCTAACCATCTGACTTGGACGTGATCTCTGATATAACGAATCCTGGAACACAGACAATAGTCTTGTTGGTCTAGAGCGACCCATATATATTTAACTAGTTCAGGTATACAGATACCGGTGACTTAATCCTAGTCAAAGTACCTCTCCATTTTGCATCACACAGGCGAGCAAATAGGCGACAAAATGACGAACCTCTAGATGATAGCATAAAGTTCGATACAAGAGGAATTACCTTATTTCGGAAAATCAACCATGAACATATGCCTCCAGGCAGGCGTGAATAATACTGGGAAATAGTCTAGTTAGCTAACTAACTCACAAAGACACTGTATTTCCCTCAGAGAATCACAAGACGCAGGTCGCGTCTGCTCGCTTCTTAAACCATTTCTCAACTGCCGAACTGGGCGGAACACACAGAACGAACTCCCAGCTTTTGACATGCGCAGAACGACAATCTCTGAGTTGCCGTTCACAATAAGACGATTCTAAGAACATTCGAGATAAAAGTCTTATAGAATCGCGCCTTTTATGGTCATGAAAAGAAGCGTTAAGAAAGGTTTCAGACATCTACCCTAGTTGACTGGTACTACCAAATAAGGAGATGTGGTCACGCTTCGTTCAAGAAATTATAGACCGAACGTGTCTCTATACAAGAGAAGGCAAACTCCTAAAAAATTGTAGTTTCGATAACTCGGATTATGTCCCTTTGACCATAGAAAACATAATACACACTTCAGTCAAAAAATGATCATACATCAAAAAATGTTTATACAAACGAAAAATAATAATGATCCGTGCGTAACATTACCGCACCCTCCCTGGAAAAAAAAAAAATGAAACATTTTTTTTTTTAAATCCTGGAGCCGGAAAAAATCTAGGCTCCTAACGCACGTATGATGCGTGGATATACCTAACAAATTAGCTCAACGCATGGAGCGACACTGAGATCATATCTCAGATCCTTAGAGAAAAATTTATCTAAGTATACGCTGATATATTCCAGGAAGGTGCCACCAACACACGCCACAATGATGGCAACAACATAATGACAATCAAATTATTCTCATACCAATATATGAAATTAAATATATTATGTGTTATCATACAATGTGTTGCAAATAGCGGTGTAATTTACTAATATACCGCACTATATTATTACATTCTATAAAGTAACAGTAATTAATAAGTAATACATGTGTTGATCTTCGGTGACATAAAACATTCAATAGAAGAAGATGTGGACATCATCCGCTCCCAATGTAGGACAGGACTTGATATCCTCAAAGTTCCACAATGGACATACACTCGCAGACTTCAATGATGTGCTGCGAAAATATCAATAACACAAATCTTAAAGACAACTGGTAAATTTCTTAATACAATCCTGAAAATAATTTATTTAAATGTGGCCGAGTGATCTTTTGGCCCGTATATCACTAACTAAGCCTTCTTAGATAATTACATGGTACAATGTTATAAATTTCCCTCAAAAAAAAAAAGTGAGACAAAATCTACTAACATGTCATTATAACATTGGACTGTATATCAGGAAATATATATATATGACAGAAGAATCATGTGGAATCGTGTGGACATCTGGACAGAATGTCTGCCATTACATTATCCGAACCACGGATAGCTCGAACCGAGAAATGAAATGGTTGAAGAGCTATGGCATAACGAGTGGACCTCGAGCTCTTCAAGTTTTTGCTCTGAATAGCAGTAAGCGCTTTCTGGTCGGTTTCCACAATGAAATGTGCGCCTAGAAGAAATCTTTGTAACTTCAGAATAGACCATACCATAGCCAATAACTCACGGTCTAAAACCGAGTAATTCTTTTCTGCAGCGTTTAATTTCCTAGAGATATACATCACCGGATGCAAAGTATCAGAATACTCCTGCATTAGTGCTGCCCCAATCCCTGTTGACGAGGCGTCACTTCGAAGAACAAAAGTCTTCTCAAT